>RJWM01004969.1:10775-96314 GCA_004363535.1 Dasyprocta punctata | reverse complement strand
CATTTTTCTTTAGCTATAAAGTGGGGATATTAATAAGATGTACCTAACATGCTACGGGAATTAAATAAGGTGCTATATAGAAAGCACAACTAGTGTCTGAAGTAAACTGGCAGTCAATTAATGATACCAATTATTTTACTACGTTTGTATAGCACACATGCAGGGCATGGAAAGTGAAACCTCAAACCTTATTTTTTCCATTAAGGCTACCAACAAATGCTGACAATTTGTTGGTCATATGTCTTGATTACACTGCCATCTGGAATAGTCACTTGGAAGTATTTTGAATCTCCTTAAGAGATTTGAAAGTCTTGATAAAATCTCATCTTTTTTTTTTTAAATGAAATTGTAGCTGTGAATGGATCAGAGGCCTTTCTCCACCACTTTTTGGACAGCTCCAAATTGTTTAACTTATTTAAAACAAATTCTGAAGGTCATATTAAGTGGTTCTTTGAAACAATTTAATGAGCAGTGCCACATCATAAGGCCAAGAATTAATTCTCAATATTCTGCTGCTCAGAGAAGAAAGGTTTGTATCTTTTGGATTTCTCTTTCATGTACCCATGAGGTGGGAGATTTCTTGGACTGATTAACAATGACTCTAAAAAGGTAGATAATCTCATGGCCTCTAATTTTATTTCCTCAAATCAGTGAAATTTTGATTAATATTCACTATCAACTGTTCATAAATTTTTCTTTTTATTGAGGAACTCTTCCCTTTACCCTCTCCTCTTACTTCCTCTCTCCTCCCCTGACCTCTTTTCCTTTCCTTCGGATTGAATCCAGGTGCTCGTACATGATAGACAACTACTTTACCATAAAGCTACATCCCCAGCCTAAGGAACATTCTCTGACATGCATTATTTTGACTTATATTTAAAATACTGGTAAGCATTACTGATTTTAATTATTATCACTGATATAAAAGTTGTAAAAAGTATTTGATTTAAGGACCAAAAGAAGAAAATACAGAAAAGATAGTATGTTGATAAACCTGACAGAACTCAGGAGGGTATTTGTGTCCCTACTATCTCTCATATATTATGTGCTCAATAAATGTTTCATGAGTGAATAAATGAATGGAAATCTGCCTTACCTGTGTGGTTGTGCCACGTTATTGAATTTTTCTAATAAATTTTCTGCATCTGAATCTTCCACTTTATGTATACTCTTATATCTTGGGTCTTTCTTTTTTATTATTTTTAACCATTCTTGAACATTCTGAGATCTAGGACAGCTCCATATTATTTTTTGCCTTTACCTTTTGCTTCTTTCTTTCCCTATTCATCGAAAGTTCCAACCTCTAATTTCAGGAACTCTGGGGTTTTTTTTTTGTATTCATAAAACACATCACAAGATCTGATATACAATTGCTAAAAATAAGTTAAAGACTAAATCTAGATTTTACTTGTGACTCTATGCACTCCAGATGTGTGAAAACTCAATAAGTTGCATGTATATTTAGGTTGTGACTTTTTCAGTCCCAATTCCTTTGCATCTCCTTATCTTTTGTCACTACTTTCTTATCCTTTTTTTTTGAAACACATAGCTATGTTTTTCAGAATACCATGCTATCTTGGTTTTCATCATTTCTTTTGTTGGTTCTCTTCTTTTCAAATGCTGGAGGGTGCTGTGCCTTTGGTTCTATTATTTTCTATTTCTTCTCACTTTCTTCATGGTCCTCTCAATTCAATTTTATTTTTCAGTTGTTCAAATCCTTGGAATAATTTTTGAGTGTTTAAAAAAATCAGTCACATCAGGTCATGGTTCTTTTACTTAATATTCTTAATATGTATTGCTGTACATTTCTGTTATTGCATTTATTTTAACAGCTTTATTGTTATATGATTGATATACAATAAACTGCACATATTTAAAGTGTACAGTTTAGTAAGTTTTGACATACGTACATCCATGAACTGATCACTGTAATCAAGATAACTGAGATGACCATAACTCCCAATGTGCCTCCATGCTCTTTGTACTCCATCCCTTTTGCTCCTTCTTTACTCATTCCCATTTCCCAGCTGTCTTGGTAACTTTCTTCATCACTGAGACACAATACCTGACATCTACAGCTTAAAGGAGGAGAAGTTTATTTTTGTTTACTTTTTCAGAAGTTTCAGTCCATTGTCAGCATATTGAAATGCAGGAAGGGTCTACCATGGAGGAAAACTTGCTCACGTCATCAAGCTTGGAAAGCAGAGAATGAAAAAAGGGGTCAGGGAGAGAGAGACATCCTGTCTGACCACATCTCCAGTACTCTACTTCTTCCTATTGGAGCTCAACTCTTAACAGCATATTTAGGAAGAATCCATTGATAAGTAGCGTGCCTCTGTGACCTAATCACCTTCTAAAAGACCAACCTCTGAACACATGAGTCTTCTGGAGGATATTATTGGTCCAAACCATAACATTCTGCCCCTGGCTTCCAAAACTCAGGAACACCTGTTTATGCAAAATATATTTTGTTCATCTCTAAAACTTGCCAAAGTTTTACCAGTTTAATAATTACTGAAAAATCCAAGCCCAAAGTCTCTTAGGAGAAAGTTTAACACTACTGCAATAGCATGGGGTAAACATACCTGTTCCAAAAGGGAGAAATAAGGGGTAGAAAGGAACAAGACCAGAGCAAAAGCAAAACTTAGTAGAACTAAATTCTGTAGTTCTGCATCCAGCAAAAGAGCAGATTGGGATAATACATGAATTCCAAAGGGATGGTCAGCCCTGCCCCTACAGCACTGCTGGCTGCAGCTCTCATGGCCTCTAACTTGAGTTGGCTCTATTCACTGCCTGGATGGCTGAATTTAGGGAACCAGTTCCCTGTATAACCCTTCTTGAGCTGAGGACCTGGAGGCTTTCTTCTCAGATGTCTTTCATGTTTGTGTCTTGGAACCTGAAAAGAAACGGATGCTTCTGATTCTTGAGAAGTCATCAAGTCATGTTTCCTATTGTCCTGATGCAAAATACTTGGTTTCCTTTTAATGCTAATCTTTTTATCAATCATGCTTTCCTTTGCTCCAACTTTACAGTCCTTAGTTTTACGGATGTTTCCTTTTTGGCGAAATAGAAAACTTTTCAAATGGACAGTTTCGCTTTTGATTCTCAGTATGAACATAGCTGAAAGATTCTAGCACTACCCATACCACATCCTGAACATTAAACAGCCTTGAGATTTCTTCCATGTAATTAACTAGTCCAACATCAGTAATCTCAGTCTTGCTAAAAGCCTCAGGCTATAAGCAAAATGAAGACAATCCTTCTGCCAGAACGTAGCACACATGGTCTTGAATTCAAATGCAATGAAATCCTTCTTCCCATCCAAAAATTTTGGGCCTAGTCTTTACTGTCCGCACTTTTTTATTGGCATTATGCCCTTCTCAGCTCTGGTGAGAATCTCCCACAAAGGTCAGTTCACAACATGCTAGGCTTTCTTTAACCTGCATCTCCAAATAATTTCAAACTTCTCCCATGAACAAGTTCTAAAGGTTTCTAAATCATGATGTCAAGTACTGTTATATCAATGACCCCATTTTTCTGGTATCAGAATCTGTCTTTATGTTAGTTAGGGTTCCTTCAAAGAACATATTTAATATAAAATATAGGTATGATTAGATAAGGAATTTATTTGGTAGACTTAATGGATCAGAAGCAGAAGATTCCCAATGGCCATCTGCTGGATCAGAGATGGATAATTCCAAATTCCCATCTGCTTGCTGGAGAATTTAAGGACACAGCAGCAGTCAAATGAAGGCTGAACGCTTGAAAACTCACTGCAAACTCACCAGTGAGAATCTGTTTTGGAAAGCCAGAATCCGTGTTGGACAGTTAAGGTGTCTGAGCTCTAAGGATGAAGGGACTGGAAATCAATGTCCAAAGGCAGTGGCAAAGACTGGAAATCCTATTAAAGAAGGGGAACACTTCTTCCTTCTTTCCTTTTTTATTCTGTCCATGTCTATTGGCTTGTGCCACCCACATTCAGGGGTGGGTCTCTCCCCCTCACTTTGTTGACCATTCACATATATATCCAGAATTTCCCAATCTTCTAGGCAATTCTTACTTATGTTGACAATTATCATTTACACCTGGAAATCACAGATTTTCTTTCTACTACTGCAGATTTTTTGAATTTTCCAGTTTTATATAAATGACATAGTAATAGATGCATTCTATTTTTTTCTTTTTTCATTTAACAGACTAATTCTGAGGTTTATCCATGTTGTTATGTGCACCAATTTTCTATTTCTATTACAAGTATTACTCATTATATGAATGTACTACAGTTTCTTTTTCCACTTTTCTGTTGTTGCACATTTCAGTTGTTTCAAGTTTTAATAATGATAAGAAAAACTGGTATGAACATTCATGTCCAAATCTTGGTATGGCTATAGACTTCTATCTCTTTTGGATAAGCATCCATGAAAGGAGTGGCCAGATCATAGAGTAGGCAGACATTTTACCTTAAACAAAACTGAAAAACTATTTCCTAAAAAGTTTTCACAATTTCACATGCCTGCAAAGAGCATATCAGGGTTACAGTTCAGCTATATTATTGTAAAACTTGATATTAATAGTCATTAAGTTTTAGTCTTACTACCTGTGGTGGTATGTTACTATAGTTTGTAATTTGCATTTTCTGAATGACTAATGATGTTGAAAATCATATCATACGCTTATTGGTCATCATTATATGATTTTTAGTGAGCTATCTATAAAATAAGTCTCTTGCCTATGTTCTCACTGGGTTGTTTTGTTATTGAGGATTACATATATATATATATATATATATATATATATATATATTCAAAATATATAAAATTTATGTTAGAGACAAGATAGAATTAGATACTACTTTAGTTGTTTATTTATTTGGTACTAGGGATCAAACTCACAACCTCACACCTGCCAGGAAGGTGCTTAAGCCACTGAGCTAAATGCCCAGCAAGATATAATTTATAAGATACATGATTTTCAAATATTTTCTTTCAGTATGTGGTTCATATTTTCATTATTTTAACAATGTATTTTGAAAAGCAGAAAAGTTTCATTTGAATGAAATGGAATTATAAATTTCCTTTTTTAAGATCCTCCTTTTACTGGTGTATCTAAAAAATATTCAATTGACTTAAAATGATTTTCTCCTACATTTTCTTCTAGAAATTTTATAGTTTAAGCTATTAAACTAATGGCTCATACTTATACCTATGATTCTTTTTGAATTAAAATTTTAAATAGACTTCATTTTTCAGAGCAGTTTTAGATTGACAGCCAAATTGAGTGGGAGGTGGAAGTTAGCAATATATGTGACTACTTCAAAACATGCCCTGCCTCTCCCACTGTCAACATCCTGCACCATATGGTGTAGTATATTTGTTACAATTGATACACCATTATCACCTAAATCATACTTTACATTACATTTCATTGTTTGTGTTGTGATTCTATAGATTTGAACAATTTTATAATACATATATATCATTATACAGCAGTCATTTCATGAACTTAATATGTTCCATGATTCTGGACAAGATGGTCACATTTGTCTCACATTTGTGAGAAAGATTGCCATTGTCATGTTCATCACCTGGTGCAGAGTTCACAAACATAAGCAAAATTGTGCTCAACACTTGTTTGTGAACCAAATTGATCACAAACAAAAGCTTCCTTAAACCAAGGTACCAATGTAGTATAAATACTAGTTTCAATGCTCTAAAAATGATCTGTACTGTAACTCTGAATCTTTTCCTCCTGTATCTTTCTATAAGATGCAGATCTTTATACTGTCTCCACAGCATTGTCAAGATGTCATAACAATGGAATCACGCAGTAGGTAGCCTTTTCAGATCAATTTATTTCAGTTAGCAATATGCATTTGAGATTCTATTCTTTGCAGTATTTGATAACCCATTTCATTTAACTTTAATAATAAATATTTCATTGTCTTCTTGTACTACTTTTTATTTATTAATCCATTAACTTAATGAAGAATATCTTTGTTACTTTTAAATTCAGGCAAGTCTGAATAAATATTCTATAAAAGTTTATGTTCAAGTTTTTGTGGATCACGTGGGTACACGAGACCATATGTAGTTTTGTATCAGACTTCCATGCTATATCCAAAATGTCTGTGCTATTTTGCATGCTCATCAGGAATGTTTGAGAGTTTTTATTCCTCTACCTTACTGGCATTTGGTCTTGTCACTGTCTCAGCCTCTTACTCAGAGGAGCTGAGACTATAGGTGTACAGTGCTGTATCCTGCAGGACATCCACATTCATGATGTCAATTTCTTGGGAAGCCAGTCACTGATATCTGCCTGGCATGAAGAATATAAGTGGTGAAACTTCAATGTTTGGTGTATGTTTCTGGTATCTGCTATTTGTCTGGCTTGAAATCCCCTCTACTAGCCTGACATCTGCTGAGGTATGATCATCCCTTTCTTTTGATTTTGCTCAGCCAGTATCTTCCAATTGACCTTTGACTGTTGACTTCTGTACTCTTCTTGGTTCCAGACTGTCTGCTTGGCCTGACCTCATGCTTAATTCTTGACCTTCTTGTGACTCTTAGGAACCATGGCCTGAACCCTAAATTGACTGCTGTCCACAGTTTAGCTAGAAGATGAAAGCCTTTAGAGTAAATTAATTCTCAAAGGAAGAAGAATATATATGAATGTAACTACAGGTCCTGGGGTCAAACCTTGTGAAATACTCAAAATAGAGGAAAAAACAAACAATAAAAAAGGGAATTAGCTATATAGATAAGGGCAAAGTGTGAAAAAGAGAGTAAATATTTTCATGAAGAAGAGATTAATCAACTGAATGATATTCTATAGAAGAATACAGAGTTGAGAGTGAGTCAAATCCAGTAGATTGCACAGACAGGAAGACTTTGGTGACCTTTAATTACATCTTGGAATTCCTTGCTAGATAAAGTTGGTGCCAGCTTGAATGCACTTCTTTGCCATTAAAAGAGGAGAAAAAGCCAGCAGAAAAAAGTTGGTATATTTCTCTATGTGTAAAAGTAAGCCTTTGAAGAGATGATTTGGCTCAATCCTGACTGGAGATAAGAAGGAGAAGGCTGGGCAGGGGAAGTGTTGGAGGGGACTGAAGAGAAGACAAAGTTTTAGGACTTTTAGACTCCTTTGTCTACTTGCAGTCTCTTCTTCCCTCTTACAACAGACCTGAAGTACTAGGACATGCTCTGGGTTGAGAGATTATGCTCTGGGTAAGGCAAGTATCCTTGTTTGCTATGAATAAAAAAATAATTCTCTGTTCGTCCAAGTCTAACTCTGATTTACTGCTCTGAAAGGCTAGCAGCATTTGGAGATCTGCTGTGTTCCACTTCATTCAATGATCTCAGCCCCTTCAGTTGGTTTACATAACAGAAAGGCCTCACACAGCTCTTTTGAAAGTTCAAATTTGGGCTTAAAACACTGAAACCAGCAGTGGCATGTGATTGAGCATGTCAGAAGGACACAAAGATAGTCTTGTGCTTCCACAACAACCAGGGCTTAAAAGAGATTATTTCAAGAAGAAATACATATTAGATGGATACATTTGAAATATACATTCACTTGAAATATGCATACTATATATATATATATATATATATATATAATTTATTTGCTTTCATTTTAACAAAAACACTCGATAATGTAAGAAGATGACTAATTTAAAGCCAAAAGTGTTTGGACGAACACATCTTCATTTATGTAACTGAGAATGCTCTTAATAAAAATTTTAATGATTTGCTTTGTAGTTCATATATACACATGTAGACATTTGAGATCTGGACTAGGCAAGAACATAGTAGTTGGGGGACCTTAGTTGATTGTATGCCACAATTCAAGGTAAGCAGGTGGCCTAGTGAAATATAAAAAACTTGTTAAACAAAGAATTTTATTTCCTGGTTGGTGCCCGCAGGGGAGGAATTATGAAAGGAAAGTAGAAATTTGACAACCAAAGAGAGTTCAGAATTTTGAAATGAATTGGTTTTATTGATTTTAAAAGGTATTCAAATTAATTATAATTTACTAACCTAAGCTTTTTAAAATGATAGATTATTTTAAATGATAATAAGTGGTGAAAAATAGTTCATTATAATCTACAAGAAATTTTAGGTATAGCTTAATAAAATTGTGTAAATTTATTTTATCACAGATAACATATTTTGTAAGAAACCAACTAAGTGTACAATTTGAAAGAATTGTGTGTTGTGTATTTACTTTTTCTTTAGCACAAGCTGTTAATGAATAGATCAATCAAAAAAAAAATCCTTCAGAAATGATACCACGCCAAACTCTAAGGTGTTTTGCAGCACAAGTTCTGGTTTCAAATTGTTTTCAAATAGGAAAGACCATCCACCTCAAGCTAAATAAAATCTTCGTTTTAGTGTACAGAGTAAATAAACACTGTGTGCCCCTTGCATTTCTGAAATTAATAGTTACTTGTAGCCACAAAAGCCCATATTTGTTTCCTTATTTTCATAGGTGATGTCACTTAGCAGACACTCTTGTTAATGCTATATTCACAGAGATACAAGGTCAAAGTTGGTCAGTGAGCCAAGAAATACCATATCAGAGTTTCTTTCCCTTCCAATTGAAAAAGGTATAAATTGTGGAATTAGTGTATTGATTGAAAGCTACAACTTCAAGCAATCAGTTTTTCTGGCTTGACAAGATTATTTTATCCTACTTTTCTTTTATTATTATGTGTAGTATTTGAGTCATCCTTCAGGCAGATGAAGTGACAGCTTGATTTAACTCAATAAAATCTACCAGTTAGGTAACCTACTGAGCTGAACAAAAGATGAAAACGACGGCAAGGGGCAGTGCACTGTGAGTTTAAGCAAGCACAGGAGTCTAGAGAAGAAGGAAATATTAACAGAAATTATGCTCTAATCAATGCATTTCTATAGAAGCTTGAGAGAAATTTGCAAAGACTTCTTGCTGAGCAATTGAGCAGATAATGCTTTTGCTTAAAAACAAAACACAATAAACAGATCTTTAAAACTAAACTACATGTATAAAAAATGATGCCTCCATAATGGCTGTGCTTTTGTGTAATTGCTGCAAGTGCAATAATCTTTAATTTCTTGGTGTATTTGAGATGAAAATGCTGCATGATTGATTTGTGTTAGTTTGGAAATTAAAACTGTAATTTGTGTATCTTTCATTGAACCTAACCTTTGCTTTTTCACATCATATCCAATAGATGTGTTTCATGATTTCTTCAAATTAGAGTATTTTAACATTTACAAATAATATCAATCTGAATTTTCCTGAGAAATTTGAATACATACACCATAGTGGATACTTTATTTGCTGAACTAGAAAAGAATCACAATTTAAATTGCTAGCATAATGGGATTGATGTGTCTATTTAAAACCTTTAGATCTAAAAGTGTTCATTGCTTTTTGATTACATATAAAGCTTTGACTGCTTATAAAGAGAGTAGCTCCAAATACAATTAAAGCATGGGCTGCTATTTTTAAATAAGTCGTACCTCAGTTCATGAACTTAATTCTTTCCATGAGTCTGGTTGCAAACCAAATTGTGCAAGAACCAAATCAAATTCAATGGTTAGGTTCAATATTGACCTTATGGAGAAATTTGATTCTGTTCTTGTGCAGTTTGATTTGGGACCAGAATTGTGAAAAGAATTAAGTTCATGAACCAAGCCACGACTGTACGTACTTGCTTTCCCAATCAAATATGCCAAATTCATTACCAGTTCAGGGAGTTTCAGGTTCTGTTTTCTTTCCCCATCTCCAGCAACTATGTACTTCTTAGAATTTTCAAGTGGCTGCTCCATACATTTCATCTGGTGTTTTTAGTTGCATTCAATGGGAGAGACAATGAGGAGAATGCTTATTCCACATCAGTGAGAACTGAAACTTGTTAACTATTCACAAGAATGTATTCCTTAAAATAACTTGAGCTCAAAGTACTCTAGTTTGGAAAACATGAGAAGAGAAATACTGTGGTAATGCTAGCAGTCCTGTTTTCCCAGCAGGCAACAGCAGGAGAGTGGGAAAGTAGGTCTAAAAGTAATATCTTTGAAAAATTGTGGCATTGGCCTATACTTCCTTTATTAAAAACTACCAAACTTTTCCCAATATGACTGAAATATTTAACATACTTTCAGTCAATATATGATCATTCTAGTTGCTCCATATCCCCATCAATTTTTGACATTGCCATCAATTTTAATTTTAGCCATGTTAGTGGTATAAAATGTATCTCCTTGTCTGAATTTCAAGTTCACAGATGACTAGTGATTTAGAAAAGTTTTTAATGTGCTTGTTCATCATTCTTTTGTCTACTTTTGTGGTATATCTATTTGACAGGCAATGATGGTATCTGGATTTTATTATATTTGCACTGGAATGCATAGTTAAGAATCTAATAAAGGTATTTATTTATTTATTTATTTTTATAAAAGGAGATTAGGTCTAAAAACCAAAGTATAAAAAGAGGCTACTAAAGAGGTAGCATTTTAGGGAGTGTAAGTCATGTGAATTTGTGGAAAATATTTAAATACATTGGACATCAGTTTTCTCCTTGTCCAATGAGAACAATAGAAATTCTGATCTCATACAGTTGTTGTAAGGATGCAAAATACATATTTGGAAAGCATTCAGAATTGTGCTTTGTCTACTTTGTATGCACTGTAAGTTTGCCTCATAAATAATATATATCTACTGAAATTAAATTTCCAATTGTATATTTTTCCAGATACTATTAACTGTTCCTTGGTACTCTTCCAGTATTTATATCACAACTGAGTGATCACAGAACCATAATCTTTCTCATGTTGGATTATGATACTGGGCAACATATTCTTCACTGATTCAAAGATCTTGCACATAATACCTTTGAGTGCCTCTGAGACAACTTAGTAGAGTTATCAGGTAGGTAGTTTGATAGCTAAGTCTGGAGTTCAAGGAAAATATCCAGGTGCAAGTTTTACATTTTGAAGATGTCAGCATATAGAAACTGTATAAAATTACCTTGGGAATATGTGTAGATGACAAAGGGAACATGTAGTTAGTGGAGAGATGAGGAGGAGGAAATGAAGACTGGAGACACCAGAAAAGTGGAAGGGAAACCAGGAGTCTGTTATTTCAGAATCCAATCAAAGTAAGTATTTTAAGCAAGGCAGCAAACATGTTTTAACGGATGCTGTCAATGCCTCCCTTACATTCTTAGACCTTGCTATTTTCAGTATTCCTAACAACTTTCAACTGTAGATATCTACACTCTTGTACCTGAAGATTGTTTCCAAAAGCAAAGAAAGTACTTTACAAAGCATAAACCAGTCCAGAAATGCTGGGAAATAAATATAACTCTCCCATTCAGTATCCTTTAACAAATTAATGGAGGAAATCACTGCATGAAAACCCTAGATCACTAGATCCCTGGGTGAAGAAAAGCTTAACATGAGTGATCATACTGTTTCTATGAATTTTCTTTGGAACTCAGTTACAGTAGTAATTCTGTAAAAATAAAATCACACTTTGGCTTCTCTTTTGTTTGCCATGTCTCACCCACTTATTAATGTTCTTTGTAATTCTTCAATTAACTATTTGCCTTAGATCTCTTGTCTGAAAGTTGAAATTGGGAAAAATTCCAAGCTAATGGACCTAGAGTTGAGATGAGGGCTATGTTGACCATTAAAGTTTGCATTAGTGAAACTAAAAAGACAGATTTCAGTATAATGTTTGGAGTGAATATTTTATTAGATTGCTTTCTAGAGAGCTGAGTAAAAGTTAAAGTAGGGCTATCAATTATGAGTTATTTTAGGGAGTGTTGAAATAGAGATAAGCAGAACATTGAATGTAAAATGGGGAATTAATGGAAAATAAATATTATGAAAGAAAGAGAACATTTGAAAAAGAATAGTTTCAATAATCGATCATTGACTATAAATTGGGGAGGAAATGGAAGAAAGAGATTCATAAAATAAAGAGGATATTGGATAAATGTTTTGAAAACCTCAAGCAGTTACAGAATTTCTGGAGTCAGGAATTTGAGGGAATGGCCTGGAAATATAGAAAGTTGTGCTCAGAAGAGTGACATTCCTGCAATGAAGATCATAGGAAAGGAATAAAATCATTATCAGTAACATAAATATTTTAGGCTTGCAGGCCACAGTTCCTGTTACAAATACTCGACTCTGCTGTCATTGATGAAAAACAGACATTAACCACTGAGATTATGATCCAGTAAAACCATTCATAAGAAAAAGTGACTAAGCAATGATAGCGAGGTTATAAAATATAAGATTAATATGCAATAGTTAATTGTTTTCATATGTACCAACAGTGAAGAAGTGAAATTTGAAATTAAAAATATATTACTGCTTACCATAGCACCCCCCAAAAGGAGTACTTTAGTATAAATTAATAAAATACATATAAGAACTATATGAAGAATACTGCAAAACTCTGATGAAAGAAATCTAGCAAAACTAAATAAGTGGGTTGATACTACATATTTAT
This sequence comes from Dasyprocta punctata, assembly GCA_004363535.1. Classification (NCBI taxonomy): domain Eukaryota; kingdom Metazoa; phylum Chordata; class Mammalia; order Rodentia; family Dasyproctidae; genus Dasyprocta; species Dasyprocta punctata. The sequence goes on along the minus strand of RJWM01004969.1, from coordinate 83,813 downwards.
GGATGAGTAGATGTGATATTTTTAAGTTCTTCTCAAGTGGATCTATAGATTCAATAAAACAGCAATCAAAATTCCAGAAAGTTATTTTGTGTATATAAATAACTTGATTCTAAAGTTTGTGTAAAGAGAAAAATATTCAGGTATTCAACACAATATTGAAGGAGAAGAGCAAAGTAGAGGACTGATACTACTTCAAGTTTTACTGTAAATCTTCAGCAGTGAAGACTATCTTATTGGCAAAAGAATAGACAAACACATCAATAGTATAGAATAGAGAACTTGGAAATAGACTCAAAATAAATTGTCTATTGATTTTTGGTAAAAGAGCAAGGCAATGCAATAGAGAAAAGATAATCTTTCCAACAAATGGTGCTGAAACAAATGGACACTGATAGAAAAAAGAAGCCAAGAAAGAAAAAAAAAAGAAAGAAATAAAAAGGCACACAGGTCTTAAGCTCTTAACAAACGTTAACTCTAAATGGATCACAGATCTAAATGTAAAATGCAAAATTACAAATTGTAGCACAGTTAAAAGATAACACAAGAGAAAATCTAAATAACTGTAGGCAAGGCAGTGTCTTTTTGGATAGAACACTAAACCATGAAAGGGAGAAATTGGTTAGCTGGACTTGGTTAAAAATTAAATTTCTGCCTTGGGGAAAACATTCTTGAGGGATTGAAAAGGGAAACCACAGACTGGGAGAAAACACTTGGAAAATACTTATTATGTTCAATATACAGAAAATTGTTAAGTTAAGTATACAAAAAACTCTTAAAATTCAACAATAAGAAAATGAACAATCCAGTTAAAAAGTCAGCCAAGATCTTAACAAGTAAGTCACCAAAGAAAATACACAGATTGCTGGTAAGCATATGAAATATATTAAAAGTTTTATGCTATTATAGAAAAGCAAATTAAAACAGGGTACTATTATAGAACTATTAAAATGCCAGAACATGGCTACTATCAAAGTGAGAAAGTGGAGCAACAGGAACTCTCATTTGTTACTGACAGACATGTAATATGGTACAGCAATCTTCAAAGATAGTTTGGCTGTTTCCTGCAAAGCTGTGACTTACACGGTGGGCCAGTAATCATGCTGTCTTAGTCCCTTCAGGCTGCTGTGCCTGAGGTATCATAGATTGAGTGGCGTATAAACAAAATAAATTAATCCTCTCTGTTTCAGAGTCTGGGCAGCCAAAGGCTAAAACCAGCAGATTCTGTGTCTAGTGATATACAGCTATCTTCTTACTTGTTCTTACATGATGGAAGTGGCAAGGGATTATCAGAGATCCCTTTTATTAGGTCACTAATCCTGTCCATGAAGACTTACTCTTATAGCCTAATGCTCTACCAAACGTTCCACTTTTCAATATTGTCACCTTAAGGCTTCAGGTTTCAACATATGAGTTTTGGAGGACTACAAATATTCAATCTATAGCACATTCCTTAACATTATCAAAAAGAATCAAAAAACCTATGTCCATAATGGTGTACTAGTTTACATTCTCACCAAAGATATACAAGGGTTACTTTCTGCCTGTGCCCTCACCAATATGTGTTATTATTTTATTTTATTTCTTCATAGTTATTCATTCTGGAGTCAGATGAAATCTCAGTGTTGTTTTAATTTGCGTTTCTCTAATGCCCAGATGTGTTCACCATTTTTTCATGTATTCATTGCCCATTTGTACTTACAGAAGTATGTGTTCATTTTATTGCCCAATTTTGACTGAGCTTTTTATTCTGGGGTGTCTAATTTATTGATTTCCTTATATATTTCATGTATCTTTCTTCTAGCTGAGAAATAGGTGGGAATTTTTTTCCCATTCTGTAGGTTGTCATTTTACTGTGTTGTTTTCTGTGCTGTGCAGAACCTTTTTAATCTGGTATGATTCCATTTGTTGATTCTTGATGTTATTTCTTGTGCAATTTCTTTTTTTTTCCAGAATACTCAAGAATGTAACCATTATGTACTACAAATGTGTATTAATAAAAAATAAAAATTAAAACCCTCATCTTCCATGGCGGGGGGAACATGTCAACACAAGATTGCACACAGGTGTTTGTAGCAGAAATTTACAATTGGCAAAACTTGAAAACTGTCAAGATGTTCTTCAGTAAGTGGATGTATAAACTGTGCTACATCCAGACCATGTTATTATTTAATTATAAAAAGAAATGAGCTATCAAGCTATGAAAAGACTGAAGGAAACTCAAGTGCGTATTGCTAGGTAAAAGAAGCAAGTGGGAATAGCCTATATACTTTATTCCAACTCTTGTGCTCCACAGAAAGATAAATCTATGGGGACAGCATGGAAAAATGATCAGAGGTTAGTGGGAGTAAGAGATACGGAGGTATCAATAAGTAGAGTCCATTTTGAGGGAACTGGAACTACATTGTATGATACTATGTTGGAAAATATATGTCATTATAAATTTTTTCAAATCCATGGGATATGCAGCAGAAAAAACAAACTTTGAACTATGAGTAGGATAAGAATGATGCATCAGCAAAGATTTATTCATTGCATGGGGAGGTTGTGCATATATGGGGTTGGGGGATACAGAAAATTGCTGTACTTTCTGCTTAATTTGGCTGTGAATTTAAAGTGTTCCAGAAACTGAAGACTGTTAGAAAATGAAATGAAGTGATCAAGTAACTGGCCCCTGAGTGCAGTTTTACTGTCCTTGTTCTAGAGTGAGTCATCATTGTAAGAAGAAAGACAAGACTAAATGTGAAAGTCAAGTAACGAGGAACCTGAGTGTTAAAATAACTATATGTATATGGCTGCTGACATTACTTAGAGCCAGAAAAGTAATTAATGCTGGAAAAGTGACAAGAGCCTGGTGTTCAAGTGACTAAGGAAGGAAGGATAATGACCCTGGCATTAGTAATTTACTTTGAAAAGGAGAGATGAAACATCTTTCTTTTCTAACACACAGAAAGTTCCAAATATTCTGAATATTGGAATTTAAGTATTGTTGAGATGGTATATAATATGTTTGTTAAGGACTAAGGAATTATGGAAGTACAACCATGCTGTCAAATTTGTCTTAAAGCAAAACACTGAATAGTTGTGAACTGTTTGTCCTTCACTAGACCAGTCTTCCTATGGCTATGACATTAACATTCATGACTGGTGATTGATCTTGGTAAATACTGATGTCTGACATGTTTGGGAACAAGCTGATAGAGGGCTCAGAAGAGTTATGTTTTTTTAATTTTTGATTTTTTATTTTATGGAAAAGGTAAAATAAAATTTCATAAAAAATAGGAGAACAACAATAGTTAATGCATTACTCATTGTTATCTTTAGTAGTTACTCAGTGCAAGATAAGGGCATAAAAATTTTTCCCATCAATATTAACACAAACCTTCCTTTTTGATGCACTAAGAGATACTAATCATGTAACTGACTTGCATTTTTTCCTTTTTGCTACTGTCCTTTCTCCTTTCACCCATCCTAGTTCCTTTTTCCTTTTGAACAATTTCTTCCCACTTTACAATATCCATTGTACATTTTAGACTTATTTACTTTTTCAGTTTCTCATACCAGGGAGACAATGCGATGCTTACATATGTAAACCTGATTTATTTCACTTATGAGTGTGGTCTCAACTGGCATCCACTTACCTATAAAAATTTCAAATTTATCCTTCTTTATGGGTGAGTAGTACTCCATTATATAAAAAGAACACATCTTTTTTATTCATTCCTCAATCGATGGGCATTTGGGTTGTTGCCAAGATTTAGCTATTACAAATTGTGCTGCTATAAACACGGGTACACATATATCGCTGTGGTATGATTTTTTTTTTATTTTTCTGGGAAGACACCCAGAAATAACTGGGTGGAATGGACCTCTAATCCTAGTTTTTTGAGGAATCTCCACACTGATTTTCACAGTAGTTGAACCAGTCTACACTGCCACAAACAGTGGAGAAAGGTTCCTTTTTCCCCACAGCTCCTCCACATTTGTTATTGATTTTTTTCTTTTTTTTTTTGCATCACGGGGGATTGAACTCACAGCCTCACGCCTGCCAGGCAGGTGCTTACGCCACTGAGCCAAACTCCCAGCCCTAGTTTTTTGAGGCAGGGTTGCACGATATAGCTCAGGCCGGCCTTGCGCTCGCGCTGTAGCCCAAGCTGACCTTGAACTCACAACGCTCCACCTACCTCAGCCTCCTGAGTGCTGGGATTAAAGGCATGCGCCACCACACCTGGCTGTTATTGATTTCTTGATGATAACCATTCTTTCTGGGCTGAGATGGAATCTCAGTGTTGTTTTACATCTCTCATATGACTAGTGGTGTTGAACATTTTTTTTTTTTTTTTTTTTTTTTTTTTTTTTTTTTTTTTTTTTTTTTTTTGCGGCACCGGGGATTGAACTCACAACCTCGCACCTGCCAGGGCAGACGCTTGAGGCACTGAGCCAAACTCCCGGCCCTGGTTTTTCGAGGCAGGGTTGCACTATGTAGCTCAGGCCGGCCTTGCGCTCACGTTGGAACATTTTTTATATATTTATCTGTCATTTATATTTCTTCATCTGAGAAGTGCATATTCATCTCAGATGTACATTTTTGAGTGAGTCTTTGAATTTGTGGGTCTGATTTTTTTCAATTCTTCATATATTCTAGATGGAAGTCCTTTTTTTCTGAGGTACAATTGGCTAAATTTTTTCCCACTCTGTGGGTTGTCTTTTCACTTTGTTGGTGATTTATTTTGCTGTGCAAAGGATTTTTAATAAGATGAGAAACCAGTTGCTGATTCTTTGAAGTATTTCTCATGCAGTCTGGGTTTTGTTCATGAACTCTCTGTCTCACCTATGTCTTCAATATTTCTACCTACTTTCTCTTCCAGTACATTTAGTGTTTCTGTTTGAATGCTTGGATCTTTGACTTTAGTTTAGTCCATGGTGATAGACATCGGTCTAGTTTTAGTCTTCGGCATGTAGAGAGTCAGTTATTCCAGCACCATTTATTAAAGAGATTGTCTTTCTTCCAGTGACCATGCTTGGTCCCTTTGTCAAAGACAAGGTGGCTGAGTTGACACCAATTATTCTTATATTATTTTTCTTGGTGTCACCTTGAAGCTATTGAATTGTTATTTCCTTATCTTTTGTTATTTTCAAGGGATCATTCTTTTCATGATTGCTAGCCACGATCCTGTCTTCAAGGTCTAAAAATCTGTCTTCAGTTTCTTTCAAGTAGTTTTGCCAACTTTCAATGGAATTTTTTATTCCCTGAATATCTGTTTGAATCTGTTTCATGCATTCTATTTTTTCCTATATTGATCATTTACAGTTTCCACCCACTCTCTACCATCTATTTTTTATCTATCTCTACTCTAGCTTTGCTGAGCAACTCCTTTATGAATGTTGACATTTCTCTCTCTCTTTCTTTCTTTCTTTCTTTCTTTCTTTCTTTCTTTCTTTCTTTCTTTCTTTCTTTTTATCTGAGAGATTAGCTCTGATCTGATTTTCTCTATATCTTCATGTATTTGTTTCTTTACTTTGGTTGCTATCATTTCAGAAATTTCAGGTTTGTGTCCTCCATTTTTCCCTATCTTGTTGCCTCTTGGACTTGTTCTGGGTGGGCTGGAGGTCTGAGGATGCATTTTACTTCTGCATCTTGTAATTTTCTATTTCAAAATTTTTTATTGTGTTTTATGTGCTAATACTTGTAAGTTTTTGTAGTAGGTAGCTTTATAACTACTATCAAAGAGTCTCCAGGCAAAGTTTGTTCTTCAGTGATGTCTTCTGTGTGCAGGAGGTTCTTGGTTTGTGTCTATTCCAAAATACTACCTTTCCAGTTAATTAAGAGTGAGATGTTGGTATCTGCTTAGCTCGGTACCCAGTTTTTTGGTACTAGAGTGTGGTGAGGTTATTGCCCCAGAACTTCCCAGTATTGTTACAGAAGTGAGAACAACTGATTAAAATAAATATGACATCCTATCTAAAGTAGTATAATGAGCAATAATCACAGCATCAAGCATGGTTTATAAACTGACAAACTATGGTAACTATTCATTTTGCATCTTTAACCATAGAAGCAAAATTTGCAGTTATATAACAGAACCGATCATAAATTGAAAGTTTGCATGTAATGTGTTTCCCATTGGTGGAGAGGTTTTATCCTGTGGAGGGGAAATTTAAGAATAGTGGATAGAACAGAGATAACTGAAAAGAAATAAAGTAGAATCCAGGCTGGAGGATGAAAGATGATCACGCAAACTTTGGGAAACTAGAGAAGAGGGAGGATGAGAAAGAATGAAGGAGTAAGTAAGGGATTATTGAAGTTGACCAGAAAAATTAGAGAGACTATTCATATATATGAAAATGTTTAAATCTAGAGAGGTAAATTGAGGAAAGAGGAAAAGAAGATGAATAGACTGGAATAAAATATAGGTAAAAGACAAAAAAAAAAGAAATAGGAAACAAACCATCAAATAAATAAATAAAATAAAAATTCTTCTGTTGTCCACCAAGAGTCCAAAACTACTGGAGAACACTCCCAAGCCTGCAGTAGAGTTTGTGCTGGACTTGAGTCTCATCTTGGCCTCCAGATGTGGGGGCCTGGCATCAGAGTCTTCAGCCAATACTTTCTGTATGTCACTTAGCAGCCTTCTACTCCTTACCCTGTTGCTCTTGGCAGCATCTCTCTCCCAGTTGCTGTGCTATTTTCATACAGAGATGGGGCTGTTCCCATTCCCATGAGCCTCTGGCTCCTCCTGGTCCTTGCTCAGCCTTCTGTGTTCCTCTTCTACTGGCAAGTCTGTGTCCTCTCAGGTTGTTTGTTTCAAAGTGGGTTGGGATGCCATGATATGGTTTGGTCCTCTGCTCCTTCTGTTGCAGTCCAAGGCTGCTTAGACTCAATTCTTGTTCCTCTCTTGAGGTGGGATGCTAACTTCCTATTCACTGCTTTACAAGCTCAACTGCCACCACCATCTGCCTCTGCTGTATTCTATATCTTCTTTGGGTGAAATGAGGGGGTACTGTGGGGTGTCTTTCTGCTCCTGCTCCCTGCAGTGTGGGGACAATTTGGGGCTGCACAGTCCTAAGGTGCAAGCCTATTCAATTCCTCACACCTCTTTAGCCACATGACATGGGGGAGGGGTTAGCTGTTCCATTTGCTACACACCCCTGTAGTCTTTACTGGTGGTTCCAGTTTGTGTTCTGGGTTTTAATTGAATTTCTCTGAGTAACTAGGCTCTTCCTCTATTCAGCCATGTTGTCTCCAGTGTTACTTTTTAGCAAATTGCTTATATTATTTTTTTCTTCGTGTCTAATTTTAATTTTGCTTTATTCAGTTAAATATAAAACCTACCTAATCAAATAATTCTTTAAAATCATTACTAAATCATATGTGTTGATTAATAAAGCTAGCACCTCAATATTCTATCAGAAGCTATTTGGCAATGTATGACTCTTAGCATCTGATAAAGCAGAAATATGTCTACTTCTTACACTGAAGTCAGCTACAGCTGGTTAGGTACTGTGAGGGCAAGAAAAGGACAAAAGCCACTTAGAGGAGTTTTTGTTTCCAAATGATTACTCATAACCATAGATTGTAACATTAAGATCCTTGAGACTGTAGATTAGTATTTTTATCAACCTATACTCTTTGTATACTCATAACTTCTTTACCATTTAAAATTCTTGATATTCTTTTTCAGAATCACTTCATAATCTCTTGAAATTATAGCTTGGTAAATTGCTTGTTTAGAATTTAAGTAAAAGCATTTATAAATATATATAGTTTCTTTGTATTCTGTACTAGATGTCATTTACTTTGACTAAATTTACTTAAACCATTTTAACCTTTCAGAGAAAGTCCAGGAGTTTTTTTTTCTTCCTTTTAAAAATACTCAGCTGACATTCTGATTTACCAAAAGGACATCACCATTTTTCTGAAATACATCTGTTCAGAATCAGAAGAAAAGAAAATCTAGGCTTTCATTTTCTTTTCATTAGTTGTTTTTTTTTCATGTCAAGGAGTTTGTGGAGTTATGACATAAGTATCATAAATTCCATAATCCTAATCCATTATGTGCTGAACATTATCGATGTTATTGACAAATATCTCTCAGTATCAAAATTATCATTGCTTTTGCTTTATGCACATTCAAATCTATCTGGTTGAATACTTCTCTCATTGCTATGGTCTAAATGTATCCGCAAATTCATATGTTGAAACCCAAATTCCCAAAGTGGTGGTTTTAGGAGGGGGACACTCAGGAGGCAATCAGATGACTGTGATGACTGTTGTCATAAAAGAAACCTGAGAGAGAGAGAGAGAGAGAGAGAGAGAGAGAGAGAGAGAGAGAGATTGATTGTTGGCTGATTCCACTGTGCAACAAAATAACTCTGACAACACTGGGAAACTGAGCATTTTCTGCTACAATGTTAGAGATTTGTGATGATAATTAGCATACTAAAGGTTTTGAAAGACTCTAATAGAATTAAACTTGTTTGACTTTGTTGTTGACACAGTTTCCCAAGAAATTTTTTCCTTTTTTGTAGAACAAAAATTTTTCATTTGATTTAGAAGATTTGGGAAATGCTGGTCTGTAGTAACCTCTACACATTGGTTCAAGCTTACTCCTGGTCTCCAACCTTCTATATCTAATACCAGTTACAGGGATTCTATAAGGCAAGAACTTCCTGATCTTCACATCTAGGGCCATAGATTATGATTCAGGTTGGGATTTCTATTTACTTAGCTTCCTGGAAGAAAAATGAAGAAGATTGCTTCACTTTTTCTCTTGTTTCTGATTCAGAAGTCTCTGCTTACACAATCTGAAACATTACTAGGTATACCTATAAGACCTAAATTGTTACTAAATTCTCATTTTCCATCTCAGGTACTGAACATACTCATAGTGACCTAGTAGAGTCACCTTTTCAATGTGAAAAAGTAGGGGATTGATATTTGAACTAAGGCAAAATATTTCAGAATCTCAATGTCAAGGTCACGTGTGGTTAACAATTTGGCCTAATTTTCCAACTTGTCCTGATATGAGGACCACAATTGTAGGACTTTTACTTGGTAATTGATAAAACTAACTTGCAAACTAGAGCAAATATTTTTCTAGTCAGTAAAAAAAAAGATTAAACTACTTTCACCTAAGATGTTAGTGTACCCTTTACTGTACCCCCATTGCAACAAAAACCTCATAACTAGTCTCCCTGTTTCTGCCCACACTTCCACATATAGTGGGGTTTCACAGCTAAAATAACCCTTATAAAACAAGTTAGACCATTTCCTCCTCTGCTCACAAACCTCACATTTTCATTTCAGCAAAAAAGGCCAATGTCTTCATAAGGTTCAGCAAGGCCCTACATAGATATCTTCATTCTATTTTATTCCTGCTTTATTCCTTCTCTCTTTTATACAGTTGCTCTGGCCTTTTGCTTCCTATGTTTCTAAGGAAAATGATCTTCCTCCAAAATAGCACGTTAGCTAACTTCCTCATTTCTTGAAAGTCATTGCTCAAATGTCAGTTTCTGAATAAGACCTGCCATGACAAATTATTTAAATTTTCAACTCGAGAAACGCCTCCTATCTTGATTTATCTTTGTCCATAGCATATGCCATTTTCTAAAATACACCATTGTTTATTTATTTAACATGCCTGTTGTTTACCATCTATTTCTCTTTCTAGAGTTTACATTCTGGGAGCCTGAGGACTTTTATAAGTTTGTTTTTAATTTGCTATCTTTCTTTCATTATCCTCAAACACCTAGAAACTTGCTGACATGTAACAGATGGTTGTTTAGTAAATATTTGTTGTTTCAATGAATGGATAGGTAAAATGCTTAAAGAAAAATATTTCCCATATTTGAAGTAAAAATTCATCAATCTAGACCATTTAATATTATATATTACTGATTTATGAGATAGAAAAATTTAACATTACTTCAGCTAATTGTTTTATTTTTCTTTTAGTCAAATCCTGGGGACATGAAATTTCTCATAAATTAGGTCTTTGTGTATTTAAAACATTATTTCAGGTGGTTTTTTTTGTTGTTGTTCATTGTGAGTAGTACCATTTAATTTCATGCTAAAAGCAGACATATAGATAAATGCTATAGTGTTCCTAAACCAGCACTCTGCTTCTTGACTCATACACCAGATGTTTTCTCCAACATTGCATTTGACTGTATTAGACACAATGAAAGCTAGGATTTCAAAAGGCAGTAGGAGACCTAGGTTTCATGTAAGTGGAGACAAAATGAGTTTTTGTACAATATATATTTTCTTCTACTTTTTTTCCAAACAGTCAAGAGAAAATAATCTTACTGCCTATGATAGCAGGCTACTTTTGGGGGCAAGGGTGGAAAGGCAAGCTCCAAACTTAACTCATGTGTTCGCTTAGATTAGAGGGCTCAGCAACAACTGTGGTGTGAGTGAGGTTAGAGTGCAAATCTGGGAAGTCAAATAAATCACTGTGTGCCAGATCTGCACAGCTGTGTCCACCACTCCTAATTCTATCAGAGTAAGCCAGTTGTTTCCATGAAGCATCCTGGAAGGGAACTTTTTACAAGGGAAAAATTAAAAACCTCATAGTCATGTTTAGAAACTCTCTGCTCATTGCTTCACTTTGTCCTGCAAAATATTATTTTATTATTTTCTTCATTAATTGGATTACAGCAGCTTTCGGCCTTTCTTACATATAATAGTAAACTTGAGTTTTAAGAAAAGATTACTTTTAGGGTATTAACTCTTTGCTTTTGATTTTCCAATTTTAAAATATCATAGTTTATTAAATATCTAGGTATATGCTCAACAGATGCCCAAATCACCACTTCCTCTGTGATCTAGAGAAGTAATTCCCTTTATTTCTATTTATTTTTTTATTTACTACTTTTAGCTTATCAACTATGCTATGCAGTTTTCTTTTCTATCATTCTTTCTAGTCTTGTCTGAGAGATTATTTATTCTACTGTAAATATCTGAAATCTATAATCACATATTTTAATCTGGCATATTGATTTAAAAAATCAAATCAGAAAGACAAAGAATAGTATCAAAGCATTATATCTGCATTGCTAAGAAGAGAGATGAGATTAGTGATTCTCATGGCTCCTGGACCAACAGGTTTGCTGTCACCTGTTAGAAATATGAATTCTCAAGTCTTACCTGTGACTCACTGAATCAGATACATGGGATATGGGATGAGTAAACATTTTAAATGATTCTGATTATTGCTAAACATTTTAAATGATTCCAATAAGTGCTAAAAATTGTGAACCTTATTTCCAGCTCATGCTATATGCTCACTTTGAAATATTCGTTGTAGGTCATTTGCAGCTCTCCGTTATCTTGTCTTCCCTCTAGGACTCAGGCTGATGCTGTAGCTCTTGTGGAGAACATTGCTAATCATTAAATGAAAGAGAATATGCTCATGGGTGGACTGCAAACTTCTCCTTAGAAGTGACACAAATTGTTTTTTTATTTGACCAAAGTTGATTATATGGTAACCCTGAGTTTAATCTGTTGGAATGTATATTTCACTTACAGTGAGGTACTTTGATATGGGGGGAAAAAGCATCAGTTGCCCAGTCACTCTTAGGTCACAAAAGGCTAGGGGTGAAAGTAGAACAGTTAGAGACCAACATAGTCCAGCGCGTGGAGCTGTATAATCACAGAGCTGGAGAGGCAACATGGAAGGATTCAGTCATTGCTAGAAGAGAGGTATGAGACAGTACCTCCACCCCATTTCTGGGTCTACATGGTTCAGTCTACTGTGACCTACTATAAAGCAAAAAGGGTAGACCCTGGATTCTGGGATGATGGCAGAGAATTACAAGCTCACAAATTAATACTATCAATTATCTTCATTTATATATTGTCTTGTCACCAGCATTCTTGTTTTTCTTCATTATCCTATGGGAGTCAGAATTGTCGATACCTGAATATTTTTTAGTCTTCCCATTATGATTCTTACTTTAAAGACTTACTGTCTGCTGACAAAATACAATAAGTGTATTTTGGTGCCATCTTCACTAGCATCAGTCAATTTAACTGCAGTATATTTGAATGACAATGGTCAGGAGAGTTTACAATTTATAAAGCTAAGATAGATTCTACAATTGATGACAGAGTAAAAAATGAAGAGGGAAAGTCTTCATGATGGAAGTCAGGGCCTTTAATTCTAGTCTTTGGGAGATTTCAGGCAAGCCATATAAATGTGGGAAAATTGTTTATGCAATAATAAAAAGTTTGGTTGAGATATCTTCTAAGATATTTTAATAATACAATATTGCTGAGTTGTGTTTGTTTTATTAGTGAATGGACACTGATAGAGTTACAAGTGAGACATAATTGACTACTACTAATCATCTTTTCACCAGAAGTCTATATAATGTATGATAGCAAGTTTAAATTTATCCTTAAATGTGCCAATCTCAAGAAAATTTAGTTGATGCTTATAGGTGAATAGTCATTGATTTTATATTGTCAGTGCAACTCTTAAAAAATGCAAAATTGAATTAACCACAATAATCTTGCAAAATTTATTTTCTTACTTCTATATTAAAGAAAAATTAGAAAAGTTAAAACTTGAAAATCCACAGTTAATATACAGTAATACCAAATTTGTATGTGATCTTTCCTAGCATTTAATCAGAGTCTTAGTTTACTCATCTTTAAAGCCAAGGTTATAACATAAATATTAAAGTGATTTTGAAACAATTAGGAGAGATATCATATGCACAGTGCTCTGTAGCATGTATAAGTTCCCTTTTAATTGGTTGAAGTTATGTCCTAGCTGTTGTCTAAGAGCATGTTGATTGAATTTTGGTGACATTCCTAGACAGTTTTATTTCTGCTGGCTACAGTAGTTAAAAAGTTCATTGTTTGGAGTCCAAATTTGGATCTTGAGTTTAGCCATTATTAGCTATGTAATCTTGGTGAGGTCACTATGCCTTCATTTCCTCATCTATGAAATGAGTACAAGAATGACAGTGGTAACTTTATCACTTTTTTTGTATTTCTTCTGAGAAATGAAGTGATTAACATCTGTAAATACTTAAAATAATGCTTGCCAGAGAGTAAATACTAAAAAGCTATTAGCTTTTATTACTCTTACATTTTACATCAGGTTTTCACATTATTTGATGAATATCTCTCAACACACACACACACACAAACACACACAAACACACACGCACACCCAGACACACACACACACACAATTTAAATGAAATCTTTCCCAAAAGTGACCCACAAAAGTACAGAATCAATATTTGTAAGTTTCCAAATGACATTTTATAAATGGGCAACAAAAATTCTCCTAAGCAAAAGAGAGGGAATCAAATGCCAAAATCCAATTAAATAATATGAAAGATAAAACATTATCTGACACAATCAGGCGACGGAGAATGAAGGCCAAGGTAGCGTTCCCAGCTGTACACTCGGGTGCCCTTTTCCCCCTAGTAACAGGGTGAGTTAAGGTGGAGTGTCATCCTTAACTTTGAATTTTGCTGCTTTTGTCAGTTTGTGTCACAACCTTAACATTATTTAAATGTACTTTTTTGTATTTAATATTCATATTCAGGTGTTCAAGCCATAATTTCTGTTAGTAAAAGTGACATTTCTTAAAGTTCATTATTTTTTCCACATAGAAATCTCAGACATTAAAAAAAAACAGACTTTAAATAATAGAACAGAAGTGTCTTCAGGCTAAAAGCCACCCCTATGATTTGTCATTTTAGTACTTGAGTACTTGGAAGAAATAAGTTTGATAACACTCGAGTCATTTAGCTTTGTGACTAGAAACCGGCAGGCAGAACTGCATGTCTTGGGCAGCCCTTCACATTCAGCAGGGAGCTCATATAGACTGTGTTGCTTTGACTTTTTTTGCTTGACATTTTCAAGTCAAGATGCACTATATAAAATGTCCATTAAATTTGCCAAGAATTTCAAGTTATCAAGGCAGTGTATCTTGATGTTAATCAAGAATGCAGCAACAATTACATAGCATCAATCTGTGGGGTTTAGGTAAGGTATTCAACTGAAATTGTCAAAGTAGCTCACATACAAAAAAGCAAAATAGGCAATTCTTAATGCTCAAGGAGAGACAATAAAAGTTATACTTGAAGGTGTTTCCTTGTACAAGGAAACACCAACCCATTTTAAATACACGAAATGGTCTTTTGCATTAGATTTTATTGCTTTCATCTACCATCAATTTCATTCTTTTAATATAGAATGTGTTTTTGAAAGTTCATCCAAAGAATACAAAGAATTTCACATATAATCAGTGACACAGAATATAGTAGATGATTTTAGAAAATCATGTTATCTTTCAGTTAATAATTTAATAAATGCCATTTTCATCAATGCTGTTGATGTGCAATAATGCAAAAAATAAAAAAGAAAAGAAACAAATTATTCAAGCTTTGATGTTACATCATACTAGAAATATACCAAATTTCCATCTTCAGACCTTCACCATCTTTTCACATAGCCTATAATGTTTATTTTTATCACAGTCTCTTTGAAGAATTCATGTCCATTTCTTAGCTAGTGGAATTTTTTTGTCATATTCTCATTAGCACCTTAAGAGAAAGGATTTATTGAATTTACACTAGTCTATGGTAAAGCCAACACAATTGTGCCAACTTTAATAAACTTTGTGATTCTCTAAAATCCCAAATAAAAATTAATCAATGCATTAAGCATTTAAATAATAAAAAAAGTTTCTTTTCTTTCTTTAAGGATTTACTCCAAACAACACGAAAGGTTGCTGACAGTGTTTTGTAATATGCAACTTGTAAACACCTGAAAATATCAGTATTAAAATTCTAACAATTGATGTACTTTATAAATCTTTTCAAAACTGCATAAAATTAATTAAAACATAGAATTTGTAGAAAGAAGTAAAAGATGCATTACTAAAAATGCCTGGTAAAATCTTTAAGCTTTGCTGGCATTAAAAAACAAAAATCAGTTACTTGTTTATTGCTTTCCCTGTCAGCTAGCACATAGAATGATACCTGTTGACTGAAAATTTTAACCTTTTGTAAATCATGGTTCAACACTTGTTTCAAATAGAAGAAATATGCTTTGGATCCATGCTTTATTAGACCTTTGATGTAGACATGTCCTTTTATTTTTAATGAAATTTGTCTAGTATTCCTTTCTTGCTAAGCGTTGTACTCAATACTATAAGGAAAACCATTAGTAACCCTTAGTGGAGGAAATGTAATTTTCTTAACACTTCCTAAATAGTATAGTGCTCCTACGTGACCTTCTTTTTTCCTGTACAGTAAATAGGAATTGTGAATATTAGCTATTCTTAATGAGAGCGTTTTTCCAAATTAACTTCACTTCTTAAATTCTATCCAGTTCTTCTAGGTCCATGTTAAATTTTACTCATTTCTTGAATTCATCTTTATGACAGTTACCTTTCATCTCTTTACCCAGAATCTCAAATGGATTGATATTTTTTGCACTTGAATTCTGTTGATAGTTGTATGTATAAATATTATTTCTTTTCAAACTTGTGAAGGTAGATACTCAGGTATTAAGAGGCTGACCATTTCTTCAAATAACACTGTGTTCATTTAGTATAAAAAGCATTATCTTAAAATAAAGTTTTAGGAAGTCTCAGGGAGGTGTGGTGGCGTGTACTTCTACTTCCAGTTGCTTGGGAAGCTAAGGCCAGAGCATCACTTGAGGTTAGGAATCAGGAGTTGGAGACAGCTTGGGCAAACATCGATTTAAGGATACACTGTTTCTAGAAAAGTCTTATATCTCTATCAAAATTCCTTTAGAAGTTTAGAGTAAAATTGTATTTTTTAAACATGTGATTATGCATGGTATTCTTAAAGAGATATAGTCACTGTTTGCAAGAGGTTTGGGCGATAAATGAAGAGGGCAATGTAATTTGAATCATAACTGGCAAGTATTACTTGGACCACAGTTTAATTCTTGAAGTAGAATACAGATAGAATAATAAATTTTTAATTAATACAGCCAGCTAATTCATTGCATTATTTTGATAGTTTTGTTCATATTATTTAATGTAAGCTTAGTTGTACCCTATTCAGACATCCACAAAGTGAAGCTGCAAACTCTGAAGCTCAGATGACCAACACCTTTCATATGGGTTTATGCTTTCCTACTCAGTGACAGTTTTTGATGGTTGAACACATTAGTTATGGAACCAACCAGGTAAACAATCCATTACACACATAAGCCAGGATAGAACTAGTCTTAACACATTCCATAAGGAAAAGAAATTAAATTTCTTCTTTCTGCTACCACTGATGCAGTATATTTTCAAATCATCCATGAATAAAATTCCTTTCTTAGCTTGAGTCTGGCATTCTTCTAGGGGATTTCTTTTTGACCCAGTTTAACCTTGATGTGACCTATCTTTCCAAATTTACTTAGAATTTTCTCATTGTGTTTCATCTGTATGTTGTATTAAGATATTGATGGGTAAAACTAGCTAGTATAACTAATATACACTAATGAAACACACACCCACAAAACACATACACACATATACACACAAAGATACTGCTAGATAAGTTATATGAGCTTCACTGAAGCAAGAAATGTAGTCAAGGCCATGAAAAGTTATTTTCCCATGAAATTCAATTGGCTGAACAATACCTGACTTAAGGAAACATGTTACAAACAAACTTTTGTATATTGAGTTTCTAATAAGGCCTCAGAAATGAATATTTTTTGTGATTCTGTACAGCTCTATGACAAGAGAAGATATGTCACTTTAACAAATTAGAATATGAAGCTAAATTACCTAGTTCCTGGTGAGATACAGAAAAGGATTAGGATTGTTTAGCTCATTCAAAAAGCGACTCAGCTTTAATTTCTTATGCCTTTATTACAAAAAACTGATTTCATACAAATTCAAATATCCTTAGCATATACAAGAACCAAAATTAAAACACCTCTGAGAATTTTTCCATGTCTTCTCTCCCCTTTATTCATGTAAAATGTGGTAACAAAATGGGGAAATAATGGGAAAAAATAGCACAGATCTGTACAACTATTAGAAAAAAAACCGGAAGATCATCGTTTCTCTTGTTTTTATTCTGAGATTTATTAGTTCTTTTTCTACTGTTTTTCCTCCTGATAACTAGTATTTATCTTACTCATATTCATGCCTTCTACATATTTTTCCTGTAAGATAACTTTTAAAATGTGTTTGGCTTGTTAGGTGTTCAAAAACTGAGGTAGGGTTGAATAGATGTGTACGAGGTATAAGTTTGCACAATGTCTCTTCTGTTGCATAAACTAAGCAGGAATAAACGACTCTTATCAAAACAAGAATTAGCAATTGTGTTTTATCAGGCATTTAAAATATAAGACTCCTTGAAATGCTTCAAGGTAGTATCTGTTTGTATGAGAAAGAAAAGAAAGAAAAACTGGATTTGACATGGGAAGACTTAATTGGGTTAAGAATTGTGCAGCAATCCAATATAGTAAGCAATATATGGAGAATGGGTAGTAAGTTGATTCAGATTCAAGTTGTGTCAAAGGATTTAATTACTGGATTAGATTGAAGTTACCTGTGTGAATGACCAAAAATTTACATAGAGGGTAATTATTTAATAATCAATTTATTTTCAAAGTTTTCAAAGTACATTGTAATGATCCTCACTTCCTATTAAAAGAGTAATTAGTTTCTTTAGTGTTAATATCTCCTGGAAACATGATTTTGCTTAATGATAAACTGAAAGACACATTTAGCATTATTATTAGCAAAGACGTTTGGTAGCATGGACAGGACATGAAAACCTCTCTAGAAGAAAAAAAAATACCTTGTAATTATGATACAGAATTTTATTTCCATGGTAATTACTTGTGTAGTAATTACTTTAACCATGAGGCATTTAGCCTTATATGATAGCATCTGCTACTCATGGTCACCATGAGTTGAGTACACCAACATTTGTTATTCTTGATGTTGCAGTTTTAATTAATACACTTTAAATTTTGTTAAGGATATTACCACCTTTCCCTGGTTTTAATGTCTTTGTTTGTTAGGTAGTTCTATTTCAAAACTTAATTAAATGTCATCTAAAATGCATCAAAGATAAGAAAAGCAATCAGAGATAAATATCTTCAATTTATAATACTAACAATGCTGTCTAATAAGTGAATTAATTTTTTAAACATATTTGGTGAGGACATATTATAAAAATGGACTATGTTAAATCCAAACAATAAGAAATGGGCAAACTAAGAATTAGCACTGAAAGAGATGGCCAAAAATGGCTGTACAAAGAAGTATTAGAAGCAAGATAGTACAAGTGGCCATGTAAGTATCTGAGGACATCTACTCAGGTAGGTGCAAATGATTATATCTTTGCTTAAAATCCTTCTTTTTGATTCTGTAATTCCAGTTTGACTCGCATGAAATTTCATCCTGATCATTATTAGGGTATTTTCTTTCTATCAAAGTCTTGGAAATGGAGGGGCACTATCTGGCGTATGGAACTGGCAGATCGTTCTAAGACTGCTGATATACCCAAGTCCAATACGGCATTTGGTGGAGCCTTGAAATTCAAATGTTCTCTGCTTCGATTTCACCAAGGGTTAGGAGGATGTTTGCTGTGTTTAGCAGCACTAGCTCCACCATCAACACATTCTTCGTGAAGCCTGCTAAACTGTTCATCTGACATGGATGGAAGCGAGGCTCAGTTTCTTAGTAATTTCAGAACCAATTGACGTTCCACTTTTACATACTGAGAATTTACCTAATACCAACTCTTTATCCCTTTCTTCTTGATCTTTTTTTTGCTATCTCTCTTCCTGTCATAATCCATGGCACCATTAGAGTTTAGGATTTACAGAAGAGAGGAAGAGCATCTAATTCAGATTTCTTTTTGTTTTGTTGTAGTTTCCTAACCTCAAGAGAAAAATAATTTAGGCACAAAGAATACCATCTCTATGAGTTACACTGATACAGGATAGTAGTCATTTAGCTAGGAAGTAGGTATTTATCTGGTTTTGATTCCAATAAAATGCCAAAATTCATTTACTGTATTTGGAAGGAAAATACAAGTGTTTGTGTTTTCATTTTTCATAATGACCTTTAAATTTTTAATTTCTGCATGTTCTATGTATGCATGTTAGGTTAATTACAATAATAAGAGTATGAATAAATAAAATTTACAAATAAATAAGTCTGGTGAGAATAAAAGTTTGAAACATTTTATCGGTAGGAGTGCTTGATTGAAAAATGTGAAGATGACTGATTAAAAAACATAGTATGTTTCACGTTAGCAATTATTATTTCCTTAAATGTATAAAACAATGTGTTAAATATTTGGGGATGCAGAACATTAATTCATCTCTTGCTTTACGTAGTTTGCTACCTAACAGGGCAATTAGAAAATAAAGTTCATATCTGTGTCATAAACCAGTCCTGTAAAAAAGAATGTTACAAAGAGAATCCTTATAGAAGTTTCTAAAATAGGAAAAGTATTGCCTAGCTCTGTGTGTGTGTGAGGTAGGGATCATGGGGAAAAACATAGATTAGGAAAACATCACAGAAGGGGTACTTTGGAATTTGGGTTTTAAAAGTAGCATAGTTACCTGTAAAAATAGAGGAAAGAAGATAATCCAGGTCAGTCATCTTGAAACCTGGAGGACTGGGCTCTGAAAGTACAGGAATTTGCAAGAAGCATAATTTCAATGAGTCATGGTGACCTGTAGTCCTAGCACTCTGGGAGGCTGAGGCAGGAGGATCACAAGTTCATTTCCAACCTGCACAGCTTAACAAAGCCATGTCTCAAAATTAAAAAAAAAAACTCAAAAAGCAAAACAAAACAAAAAGACCCAAAACCTAACTGGAATATAGCTCAGTGTGAAGACCTTGTGTTCAATCCCTAGTAACATCACCCACTTCCCCAAAATCAGATTTATAATCTTTATTGTTTATCCTTTAAAGATGGAGCTGCCTGTTTCTAAAAACAAAACAAAACAAAACAAAGCGAAATGAGACAAACTAAAAAACAAAACTCAGGGACACACAAAGTATCTATGCCAGAAATCATGTGTTTTTGTTTGTTTTTCTTTTTGTCTCTCCCTGCATGACATTGCCCTCTATAGGTTGGGTAGGAATTATTAGAAATATTGAAGTTCCAAATGTAATTTTTAAAACTCAAAGGTAGAAGTGGAGCAGAATAGTGGTTAAAATAATATAAGACACATTACAACACTGTATAAAACAGAAAAATAATGTTGATAGGTTATCTTTTCAAGAACACAATGGTTTAAGAGTTGTAACTTTAATCAACTAAAATATTTATAGTGCCTTAAAGCATGTATAGATGAGATGCCATTATTTATGGCTGTATTTCTTTTTTGCATCAAGTTAAAAAGAAATATTTATAATGTCAATGGTGATTTCTTTAAACTCATTGTACTCTCTTAAATTTGAAGCGACGAATACGTTCTGCCATTAATAGTTTTTGGAGCTACTCCTATGAATGTGGCAGCACATACAAAAGCCACACATTCTTTGTTAAATTAAACAGTCCTATGGATTGTGTGTACTCTTGGCATAGTATGGCTAAATATTCAGACACATGCCTATATAGTACTGTGTGTTCTGCCAAATGGAGGGAAAACAAAAGAAAGAAAATCATATAAATATGCTGGTAAACACTGACTTTGTAAGATGCAGCATAAGCTGCTTTGGAAAAAATTGTAGACCATGATTCAGAGAATACATTTAAATTCTTTTACTTAGGAATATGTATCTAATTTGCTTTTCATGAAAACATGTATTTAGTGGTGGGGAGTTTTTCATTGGCTAGATATTTTGGCATATTTATGGTGTAAAGGTGATTGGAATAATGTTTGCATTCATTTTGAACTGAAATTGAAATAAGTATATGATATAAACTTTGTAATATAAAATCATTGCCAGTCAGGATACACTCCCTTTAAGAAACATAATTCAGTATATGAAAATTCAAAGTGACTAACCCATAAATATGGAGGAATTATTCATGCTACCAAAGGATCCTTCCTTGACCAAACATTTATCACAGGATATCTTTAGTTTCCTTTCAGAACATTTAAAAGTACTGGTTTTAAAATTTTTGATGTTTGAGGAATATCTAAGGAGCACATCTATTATGTGAGGCATGAATCTTAATAGATTTTAGAAATTCTTAATGATCTTGATTTATGCTGAAATGTTACATCATTACAAGCCAAGGGTGAAACTGAAAGACTAATGGGAAGCCTAGTGCGATGCTTCCTCAAACAAGCTCTCTACTCATGAGAGAATATATGAGAATCCCCTTTGTCCTTCACTCTAAACTTTCTAAAAGTGTGCTCTATAATGGTTTCAATTATATATTCTAAAATAGGTGCCAACTTTTCTGGGATTATTTGAAACTCATCTATCTCTCAGTAAAACTAAATGTCTTCTTCTTCTTTCTCCCCAAATGCTTCCTGTCAAATTCCAGTTAACTCTTCTGGTCCAACCTACACAACTTTCTCTCAGTCCTTTCACAAGCTGTGCCACAGCCCATCAACTGCAGTCAAATGAACCATGCAGATCGATGGTGCAGATAGTTTTGGCTAGTGCTAGCTCACCTTTCCTTTCTCTTTGGTTCTGAAAACTAGCAGCAGTGACCACTAATTTATTTCTCATTTATTGTTCTGCTCTTGCACAACCATCATCTAAGCCCTATTAGATTTCTTTCACTCTTTAGCTATACTGCTCCCTTTATTCAGAAGCTTCCCATCATACTTGCTATTTGTTATGGAAATTTTCATGTACAGAGAAATAACCCAAAGACTGGGTCACAATGAGTAAATGCTTCAAGCAGTCTTAGCATAAAATTGTTTGAATCTATTATGTGTATTAGATGGTTTTATACTAGCCTCTCCAAAGATTGAGAAAAACCAAAGTTACAGGAGAAAAATTGTCATTTATATTCCCATCTCTCTTTTCTTGAATATCTGCTAATGCATTCTTGAATATCTGCTAATGCACAGACACAGTTTAATGTCTTTCATTTACCTCATCAAATGTATTCCAGGAAATAATTTTCCTCTATTTAAATTTATCTCTGTTTTTGTATCAATGTGATTTGTTTTATGCAGTAAATACTGTGATGCTTTTGCTTCCTATTGTTTTTAACCTATGGTACCAACAGATCCAAAGCCTCATTTCCTCTCATGTATTCTATTCTATAGTTGATAAGAAAACATCTTTATTTCTAGATTAGGTTATACTAGACTCTTTTAGATCACATGCTTCTGCACATGCTTTTCCTTACGTTTGAAATTCTTTTCCAGCTTTTTTAAACTGAGAAAGCTTCCATGCATATGCCAGAAATCAAATATTACCTCTTCAGTGATGTCTCAAATCTCTCCTGGGCATATTCCATTTTCTCTTTTATGATATTGTGTTGAGTTTATATTTGTATTTTTGTCACAACCTTTAAAATGGATTTCTGGAGCCCAACCCCATTCCTGGCATATAACAAGAGTTCAATAAATGATTTTGTAATGAACTAGTAAGACCACTGGAGGAATATTACATAACTAATGTTTTCTCTAGGGTTAAGCCATTTGTTTCTTACATGCATAGAAATATAGAGGAAGTATATGTTTTTGACAAAAAACCTGACCTCTAAAAATATGAAAAATAACCTTGTAAGGGAGTTATGGACTTGTGTCATATTTTCTTAAGTTTAATTTTTAATTTCTCATTAATATCCATAGCAAGGTGTTAACAGGACATTTTAGAATTCTGACCATGTTACAGTCCACACAAAAATAAAGAATGGGAATAATATTAAACATTTTACTCAGGCTTTCTTAATAAATTAAGATTATTAAGAGAACAAAGAATTTTCTTACCTTAGGAGAAAGACCAAGTAGCACACAATGGGACATGTCTATAATTTAGAGAACTTTATCTGCTAAAAATATTTTAGTTGCCAAGCTATCAAGGAAAATCCACAAAAAGAGATTAGCTATTTCAGCAAGTGAACTAGCTCATATTCTTCCTTGCATTGACAGGCTACACATTTCAAACATCACTTCTAACATTTCAGCCAATATATTAGATGTTCCTGAGCCAATTTTCCTGCCTCAGTTACTTTTTCATTGAGTTATACATAGGTTGGGAACTTGTCTCATTAATAGTTCACACAGGTGTCTATATGAAGATCAGTTCTTAAATTCTCTGGTATTTAGTATTTGCAGATGTAGAAAAATGCACCTTTTTAAGGAGTAAGGTACATGCTTTCACTTAATCCACCTCCAAGCATCTCCTTCTGACTTATTTTGGGGGAGATTCCACTCTCCCTGGAAGAAATATTGAAGAATTTTCAAAAAGGAATCACTGACTTCTAAAATAAAAATGATTACCTCCTTACAATTCTATATTGGGATTTATATTAATAAAATGAGTTAAAACCTATTTGAATTAGAATCGAAGTGAATATTTTCTCTGTTTGGGAGTTTTTTTTTTTTTTCAATCTTGGGAACTATCTGACTATTTCAACCAGAGAGCATTTGTTCATAATAAATCAAGTCCACTGCTACCTGATTTTCTTGGGTTCTGGCAACTGAAGCAGATTCTGTCTTGTATAGATACTCAAACCAGCTGCAATTTGCTCTTCTAGGTCTAATTGCCGTTTCTCATTTTGTTAAATACTGAAATATATTTCCTAAGGTATTGCATTTGAATAAGCAGCCCTCAATCTATATTTCAGGATAAGTCTGTAAAGAATATATTAATTAATTTTTTATAAAAATATTTTTTCAGGTGGGCTGTGTAATTCTTTTGCTCTTATGTCAGGTGCCAAAATATTTCAAAAAGGAAGCTTACTTCTGCCATGTGTGATTTCTGATGTGTGATTTCTTTGGATGTCATTTTGCATTGCATGTGAGACAGCTATTTTTTATTTCTTGATGTCTGTTGCACCCAAAGGAAATCTGTATTTTGCTTTCTGTAAGAAAAGAGCAACTGGGTGGCACTGGAAAAACTTCCACCCACTAACATGGAAAAATATTCAATCTGTCCTATTGCACTGAAGTGGGAGACTTTAAAGGGCAGCATACCCAGTTAAGGAAGATATATTTCCATCTGTGATCAATAGCATGTGAAGAACAGCTCCTCTCTGAGCTTTATCCTGTGCAAAATTACCTTGGTAGTTCCTGGACCATGGACATTCTACAAGTTTGTAAGACTGAACATCCATGGGGGAGTCATTCCTGATTCTAAGGGGGAAAGCATTCTCTCTGAAAAGTCTATGGAATGCTACTGTTCACCATTCCCCTGAGCTGCAGGGATAGATTTCTGAGATCATATCCTCTATAGACTACATAATAAGAGATAAATAGGTACCTAAAAACATTTGAGTAGGGCTAGCATGACGTTTTCTCATTTCCTTTCTCTCTCTATTCCTCCTTATAAAGTTATAATTTGGTTTCCTGCTTGGTCTGTGGAAGTTGAATATGGTATCTGTGAAAAAGTCAGAGCATCTGGTTGTTGTTGTTTGTTTTTCGATTGGAATTTACTTTATTCTGTATCAGGTATTGTACCATATTATGCTGTTGAACTGCTTTTCATTCTTTTAGACATTTAATGATATACAAAAATCAAAGTGCCATCAAAGTCTAATAATGAGATATTTTGATAAAGATATATCTCTACTTAATAATAATAAAGTCCCTATAGATTCTGAAGCTTCTTTTTGGTATCTTCTATCTGTTTTTCTGTCTTTATGCTTCCTTCTTTCCTTCTTTCCCTCTTTTTTATCCCTGATGAAAAGAGCACACTTGGGAGGCTGAGGTAGGTGGAGCATTGTGAATTCGATGCTGGCTTGGGCTACAACATGAGCAAGACTGGCCTGAACTACATAGTAAGACCTTCCCTCAAAAAAACTAGGGCCTGGAGTTTGGCTCAGTGGTCTAAGTGCCTGCCTGGCAGGCATGAGGTTTTGAGTTTGATCCCTGGTACAAAAGAGAAAAGAGCAGGGTTAGTCATAAAATATTTTTACCCTTCTGAAAATAATTTCTTTCTCTAATCCACAAATTAATTAGGTCAGAGATTAGGTAATATTCATAATTTATTTATTTATTTATTTAATTTATTTATTTTAAAGAGAATAAAACCAAACAAAATAAAATAGAATAAAACCAATCAAAACAAAACAGCGAAAGTGATACAGGACTTCAAAACAAAGGAAATCAATAATGGCTACCATAATGCCTTTGGCTATCTTCAAAATAGCTGCCCATACCATCAGCGTAATAAAATAAAACAAAACAGAACAGAATAAAGTCAATCAAAACAAAACAATGAAAATGATTCAGGACTTCAAAATCAGATGATAGGAAATCAACAATGGCTAACATAAGCTAACAATGGTGCACACCTTTACTCCCAGCACTGGGGACACTGAGGTAGGAGGAGTATTGTGAGTTCAAGGATAGTTTGGGCTACAATGCGAGCACAAGGCCAGCCTGAGCTACATAGTGTGAACCTGCCTCAATAAAGACTAGGGCTGGGAGTTTGACTCAGTGGTTTAAGTGCCTGTCTGGCAGGTGCAAGGTTGTGAGTTCGATCCCCAGTGCCAAAAAAAAAAAAAAAAAAAAAAAAAAAAAAAAAAAAAAAAAAAAAAAAAAAAAAAAAAAAAAAAAAAAAAAAAAAAAAAAAAAAAAAAAAAAAAAAAAAAAACAAACGAAAAAAGAAAAAAAGAAAAAATAACAATGGCTACCATAATACATCTTGTTATCTTTGAAGTAGCTGCCCATGCCTTCAGATATAATAAAATCGAACAAAACAAAACAAAATAAAACCAAATAGAACTAAACAATGAAAATTATACAGGACTTTAAAACCAGACAATAGGAAATTAACAATGGGTACCACCTTCTGAAGGGAACTTCCAATAGTTACTATATTGCATATTGTTATCCTCTAAATAGATGCTCAGACTACTACTGACTTTAGGCTTGCAAAATCAATCAGACAATACAGGTATGAAGTTTTTTTTTCACTTCAGTGGCAATCATCGCAGCCTGTGTTTCGCCAAATCAACCGGTTGCTTACAGGGGAAGGGGGTCACTTGGCACTTCTTGTTTCCTAGCCTGCATGCTGGCTGGCTCACAGGAAGGGGTTGGCTTCTTCTTTGTTCTCTTCCTGGGACACATGGCGCCACTGACCAGTGCACATAATTTAATCTAAATTTTTTTCACTTGACCTGGGAAAATGCAAAGCAAACAAAGAAAAGAAAAAAAGAAAATGTTCCCTTGACACCTCTGTGCTATACCCAATTGTTTCTTTCTTTTCCTCCTTCTTTCTTTCTTCCTTTTTTTTTTTTTTTTGTTAAGTTGAAATTCTCAAGGTAAAATTTTCTTTTATAGGGTTTTTGGTCTTGTGTACCAAAGACAGTGTTTCCTCCCCCAAACAAATGGATTGGATGATCTTAAAAGGAAATTACCATTTTTTCCTCAAGAAGAAGAAAATTATGGTTGGTTGCTAGTATAATTTCATGTTTTGTTTTGTTTTGTGTTTTTGAGACATGGTCTTGCTATATATCCCAGGTTGGCCTCAAACTCATGGCAATCTTCCTGCCTCAGCCTCCCAACTACTGGGATTACAGGGTGGAATTCACCACACTCAACTGTTAGTATACTATTTATTATAAGCTTAAGTAATTGCTTTGAAACTCATCTTTAGGAAAGGGAGGCATTATCAGTCTTCATCATGGTCAATAATGAATTGGAAAAGTGTAGAGAGCCAGAGTAAAAGCCAAAACAAGAAAGAATGGAAAAGCTTAGGGCAAGGTTTATATGCAGGGAGAACTCAAAACCCAGGGTTCAAAGCAGAGCACTGTTGAAACAGTTAGTCAAAGGGCAGATCCTAAATTTAGTCTGTCAATAATTAGCTGTGATCTGAGACAAGGAGGGTGTTTAAATTAAATAACATTTACTTTTAGTAAAGCATAGGATGTGCTAGTCATTAAAGGACATTGAAATTCTCTGTCCAGTGTGGTACACTATCTTATTAGTAAAGAAAAATTTATTAATCCATAAATTTTCTAATTAGCATGCTTTGTAATTTATAGGGGAATAAATACAATGAGTATATTATACTAACTTAATTTTTTTTGTACCAGGAATCGAACTCAGGATCTTGCACTTGCCAGGCAGGTGCTGTGCTGCTGAGCTATATCCCTAGCCCTTAATTCAGCTTTTAAGGTAGCAGAAAAGCCCTAGTTTCAAAGAATAAGAAACAGTGATTTAATCCTAAAACAATACTTACTTTTACAGACAAGAAAAGCTACAAAATTTCTTTAGAGAGAAATATCATGGAGTATATTTCACAAAAGTATTTGATTTATACACACTTCACAGGACATATTAATTGGAAAAATGTGAGACCCACCTGTATTTACCAGGTGAAGCAGCTTATAGTAAAGTTGCCAATTGAGAGGCTAAAAATGCAAATATTGTTCTATTAAGAGAGAGAAAGATAACCCATTTTTCCACACTTATTTCTAGTTTTTATTACTGAAAGAAGATGCCTGCTAAAACTTTAAACTACTGTATTTCTCCCCTTCATGAATGAATACTGCCTGCACATTTCTACTTGATAATTACGACAAAGGTATTTTTTTCTTTTCCCTTGTGAGAATGTCAGTAGTCTATCTAGTAAGAATAATGTTAATATTTGAAAAGTTTTCATGTTCCTCTGTGAATCAAGGACTAATCAGATGAGATTAATTAATGTGTTGATTATTCAGGCCTCTAGACTTCTCTTCCTTTTTCTCCTCACCTTTTGGTTATTTCATTATTCAATAACAGGCTTATCAAAGCACGGACAGGGAGAGGAGATGAAATTTAGTATTTTCTGCTCTTTTGCAGAAATGGTTAAAAGTTTTAAATGTGGGAATAAAGGAGATTAAGAATAGAAGGAACTATTAGCAGAAATACAATTTTATTTTGTATTATTCGGATATTTTCATCTTCTCTAGTGTAAAAGAAAGATGAATGTAGTGTTACTTTTACTGTTAAAAGCAGTATTTTTTTATAAAAATGGCATACATTAGTTTATTTATTGGAGCTAAATTACATAATATCACACAGAGAACAGACTATAAAGCATAGAAACTTCTAAATGCACTGAGCAATTATGCTGTTTGCCCAGTAAGTCTCATATGAAAGGTAATAGAAACTTGACCTCCTGGTAATAGAACTCCTCAATTCTTTAGATGTCATTTTCCTTTCAGAATATTTGGGAGAATAGTGTTGTTTAAAATCAATTCCTCCATTGATATTCAATATAATTCTGATTTTGCTTGATTGCACACTGATCAGCACTTACAGAATCTCCTGCTTGTCTTGCTGCGTATCTACTGCAGCTCTGGAAAAGCTGACCTCCCTTGAGAAGATACTCTTGTCAATATTCTACCTCAGTTGGAAGAATAGGGTTGTGCTCTTCAATACTACTCTGTCCCAAACGTTGATACAAGCATTTTTCCTAATTCTTCATAGCACAGATGAGACCAGATTGTAACATTTAACAAATCATTCCTTAAGATGTAAGAATAACAGACGGATACCCAATATAAGGAAACTTCAAACTGGATTTCAGTACCAGGTCTGATTCCTTAAACTCCGCATGCATTGTAAAGACCAGCATTTCTTTCATCTCCATCTGGGAGGACTTCTGTATCTTTCTGTACATTGAATACTTCCTGCCAGCCAGTCATTCTGTACAGAACTGAAGCCCTTAGAGGAGACTTCTTTATCAGCAACCCATTCTAAGACATGGTACTCTGTGACCTTTAATTTTTTCCATTTCAGGATTATCTGTTTGCTATCCAATCTGTTTATAGAAATTGCCTTTATCTTTTGTCTTCAATAGTGCACTCCCATTAGAATGCATAATATAACATTAGTTTATTGCCCAAAATCTGTTATTCTGCTTGACATAAAACCACATAGGGCCATAAATGTGCAGTTAAGCACCATTGTGTGAAGACCTATTTCATCCTGTAGATGGTCCTATAGCTTGAGGAAAGATCATTTTGTGATCTTTAAGATCATAATTCTCCATCTCATGGTATCAATTGTTTCTACAAGAACACATATCACACATAATTCAATATCAGTAATCTACAAAACTACTGTAGAAAAAAATTATTCCAAATGTTTCTCAGTAGGATACACTAGTATGCATTATATCCCACAACAAAGCCACCACTTTTTATCACCAAGAGGAATTTATGTTCTTGGAGTATGACAAATGCTTAATGTCAGAAGAAGGACTGATGTGGATTTGTATAACTAGAAAAATACACAATGGTGTTTTTAAAAACTTTATTTTTTTATTGATAAATATTTGCTGTACATAATGACTATAGTTCTTGTGGGAAGTTGGAGCATGTATGTAATATATATATATATATATATGTAATATATATATATGTGTGTGTGTATGTATATGTGTATATTTTTTAGGTACTGGGGATTAAACTCAGAACTTTGCACTTGCCAGGCTGGTGCTGTACCGCTGAGTTATATCCTGTGCCCTATGCAGTGCATCTTAATTCTTTTTCTCTCCTTCCTCTCCTCTCCCTCTCTCAGTGCCCTTCCCTTTTGTAAAATATCTATCTCAGCTGCTCAAGGCCGGCCTGAGCTACATAGTGCCACCCTGTCTCAAAAATACTTGGGCTGGGAGTCTGGCTCAGTGGCTTAATTGCTTGTCTGGCAGGTGTGAGGTTGTGAGTTCAATCCCTGTGTCACACAAAAAAAATCTATTTCCTGTTATGTCTCTTTTATTTTGCTCTTTGTTTATATTTTGAGTTTCTCTTATAAGAGTGACCATGCTATATTTGAATGTGTGTGTTTTAAAATCAAAGTAAGTGTTTCAAATCAAGGCATCCCCACTTTTGAAAACAGAGCTATTGCGAGAAATAAGTTTACCATATCTTCCATTCAAAATTCAAAGACTTTTGGTATAAATTTGGTCAGAGCTCAAGAAATTTGCGTTAATTTTTATATCCCCCCAATATGTATACCATACCAAAGCACCTAAGCTGATAGTGGTATACAACCTTATTTACCCTTTCTGTGCATAATGCCTGTGCTTTCTTTTCTTCAATTAAAATAGAACTGCAAATTGAAAATACTGTATTAAAAGAATTTTGCTTTTGAGGTTTATGCCCATTTGGTTTCAGGTTATGTGTTTAAGTTAACTATGTTAATAATACTTTTTTTTTCCGATTTACTAGGCTACCTCAAGCAATATATTGGCCTGTGTCATTCTTTGTTTACAGAATACCAGTTTCACTTTATTTTTATCTTGTTTATCTCCCTCATTTCCCGATATGGTATCTCTTCTTTCCATAACAGCTAGTAGCAAATCTCTAATTCTACTGTGCCTTTTATAGTGGTGGAATATAATGCCATTCTGTCTTATTTGATTCTAATTAATATGCTTCTAGACAGTCTCTGGGTGACCTGACTTTTTGAGGAACTCGACTAATTGGAAGAACCATCATAAATTATATACGATTACATCATTCAATACTATAACGTAAGTAAAATGTAAAGTTGTATCTTTCCAAATCATAGTACCTAGAGTTATGAATGAAGGAAAGACTTGATTACATTTGATTTTTTTATCTTTCTTTTTCAAATGATTAAAAGAAAATTAAGAGACTTGCATTTTTATTCATTTTTATAGAATAAATATTATTTAAATACATGTCTAAAATTTGTAACAAACTCAAAAATTGACTTCTTCAATGTGTACCTTGGCCTGTATTGTGGATTGATCTGTTTCCCAACAGATTATGATTCTATTAATTTCTCAGGATATGACCTTACTTGGAAATAGAGTAATTGCAGATATAATTAGATAAAATGATGTCATACTGGAGGAGGTTGTGCTTTAATTCAGTATGAGTAAATCTTTGTTAAAAAAGGAAATTTGACCATAGGTATGAGCACATGACTTCTAAACATAAAAGCAGAGACACAGTTGATGTTTCCACAGATAGAGCCCAGGAGAGCAAAAGAGAAATGGAGACAGAGGCCTGAAACAGTTTGTTTCTCAGAGCCTTCAGAAGGAGTCAATCCTACTCATACCTTGGATTTCTAGCATCCAGAATTTTTGCCACAGAAAATTTATACTGCTTAAGTGATGGAGTTTGAGATACTTTGTTACTGCAGCCTGAAATTATGGTGGTCTTTGGCTTTGGAGGAGAAGACCTGTATGACTTGCTTGTATTAAAGGAAAGAATTACCTCATGGTTCTCATATATGCCCTTAAGCTTTTTTAAACTATTTTGATTCTTTCATTCCATTCTCTGCTACTTTTACAAATTTTACAAACATAGGCATTTCATTTTAGGAAGAAAGCCTGTTCATAAAGCTCTAAGACCTATGACTAAATACATACACATTTGGTCAACATATAAAAAGAAAAATCTTGCTTAATTTGGATGAACTGTGATTTGGCTTCATCAGAGAAACTTAAAGTATGTCATATACTGTAATAGAAGGAATTAGTAGAAGGAGACAGTTACAAAGTGTTGAGACCTGAAAAGTAAAATGATAGTTGGCAGGGAAAATCTTGTGATAGGTAGAAATACCAGTCCCAAAGGAGGAAGTGATGAGCACCTTGGATATGGACTGATGGATGTCAGGTGGATCCATGGTAAAGAATCCCCAGGGCAGCTGGGATCATGGAGGGAGATTCTTCCCAGTGATAGCATCTGCTGCTGGAGATGTGATTTTGAGGAAGAGACAGAAAATAAAATGCTTTCTTTTTTCTTGGCTTCTTCTTTCCTCTACCTTCCTGTTTGTGATCATTTTCTTCTATTTGCTGTACATAACCATTAACCAATTGGTATGTAGCAAGGGAAATATAGTTTGCAGTAGAAATGTAGAGACTATTTCTGCCAAGAACAGAAATAACCATCATTATTGGTGTGGAGCAATTTGCAGACTTTATGAAATTATCAATTTTTAAAAAAATAGTGCCCTAATTTTGCTCAAAAGTGGGCAGATATTTTTTGAGTATTTATTATCAGGCACAGTTTGATGCTCTACTATTTGCATAAATTATCTCATGCATTCTATAAAACAAACACAAGATACAATTACTATTATACATATCTGTTATTGTTTGTGTCTAGATGTCCCCCCGCAAAACCTCAAGCAGTCATAGGTGGGGCTTTTTCAGAGGTGGCAAAATCTAGAGTACATGGCACCAGGATTAAGGGTGTGTGAATACTAAATCAAACCACTGATTGGTTTAGCACTGCCCTAAACATGGTAGCCTAGATAGAGTACAAAAGGGCCAAAAAGTAGCTGCTAAGGTTCCTTGCTTGTTTTGCTATCTTCTACCCACCATGAACTGTTTCTTCTTTGTGATGCCTATCTGTAATGAAACCCTGCCTGGAGTCACAGATTATGGACCTCTACAAACTGAGCTAAATAAACCTCTCCTCCATTAACTTGTGGGTGTTAGGTATTCTGTCTCAACAACAAGAAAAGTAACTAACATGTAATAGATAAGGATACTAAAGCAGAGAATATACAAGTCGTTAATCTATAATTGTATTTCTAGTAGCCAGTAGAGTCAGGATTTAAAATATGTTTTGGTTTGACTCTAAATCAAAGCCCATTACATGTATCATCACTATCATCTTATCTCATTAGACTGTGTTCCATAAATGGGAGAGAAATTTAGAATTTAGTAGTAGATGAAAGAGGCAAGCATGTATCCTTCAAAAAATTGTAGCCTGCAAAAGGTTCACAAAAATGTTTCAGAGAGTTGAAAAGCAAATTTATGGAACTGGAAGAAAAGTTAGGTATTGAAGTAATGGAGAGGGAGACTCAGTATGCACAGATGCATTTACTTTTAGTTAATAAACTTGATTGTTTAGGACAGTTTTAGGTTCACTGGAAAATTGAATGGAAAGTACACATGATTCTCACATGGCCTCATCACCACATGTGCATAAACTGCCCCACTGTCAACATTCTCCTGTGAATGTCACATTTGTCAACAATGATGAACACTGACATATCATATCATTACTGTCCAAAACCTATATGTTACAGTAGGTTGATGTGAACTCAACACATTTTAAGAAATGCATAGTGACATGTGCCCACCATTTTAGTATTGTATAGAAAAATTTGCTGTCATAAAAGTCCTTCTTGTTAGGCCTATTTATTTCCCATGTTTCCTGACCTCTAGTAAGCACTGTAGGTTTGTCTTTTCTATAATATTATATAGTTGGAAACATTATGTAGCCAGTATAGATTGTCTACTTTTATTTCTTTTACTTAGTTTCCTCTATTTTTAATAATGATATCTTTTTAGAAAAAATTTTACTCTATTTTACAAACATATTACAATTTCTTTAAGCATTCACCTACTGAAAACATCTTGATTATACAGGAACAAGGCAAAGATGTCCATTACACCACTCCAATATACTGCTGGAAATAGTAGCCAAAGTAATTAGACAAGAGAGAGAAACAAAAGGAATAAGGATAGGAAAAGAAGAAGTTAAATTATCATTATTTGCAGATGACATGATACTCTACATAGAAGACCCCAAAAAAACCATTGAAAGACTTCTAGATGTAATAACCAAATTCAGTAATGTAACTGGATACAAAGTTAACACTCAAAAATCAATAGCACTCCTGCACACAAGCAACAAACTGAGAGAGAAATAAAAGAAATCACACCCTTCACAATAGCATCCAAAAAAAAAAAAAAAAAAGAAATACTTAGGAATCAATCTAACAAAGGAATTAAAAGCTCTATTCAGTGAAAACTTCAATATTCTGATAAAAGAAATCAAAGAGGATCTCAGAAAATGAAAAGACATTCCTTGTTCATGGATAGGAAGAATCAACATTGTGAAAACGGCCATTCTCCCAAAATTATTATACAGATTTAATGCAATTCCAATCAAAATACCATTAGCATACCTCACAGATCTAGAGAAATCAGTCCTAAAATTCATCTGGAACCAGAAAAGACCTAGAATACCAAAGGCAATTCTGGGCAACAAAGACGAGGCAGGAGGCATCACAATCTGTGACTTAAAGTTATACTATAAAGCTACTGTGATAGAATCAGCATGTTACTGGAATAAAAACAGACCTGAAGATCAATGGAATAGATTAGAAGATACAACCACAACTACAAGCACACTTAGCCACCTTATCTTTGACAAAGGGGCCAAACATGTTCACTGGAAGAAAGATAGCCTCTTTAATAAGTGGTGCTGGAAAAACTGGCTTTCCAAATGCCAAAAACTAAAACTAGACACATGGCTATCACCATGCAATAAATTAAAGTCAAAATGGATCAAATATCTAAATATTAAAACAAAAACACTAAATCTGCTGGAAGACAAAGTAGGTAGAAATCCTGAAGATATAGGGATAGACAGAGAATTCATGAACAAAAATCAAACTGCATGGGAAATACTTCCCAGAATCAACAACTGGGATGTCATCTTATTAAAAAGTTTTTGCATGGCAAAGGAAATCTCAAACAGAGTTAAAAGAAAACTCATGAATTGGGAAAAATTCTGAGTCAGCTGCCCCTCAGAAAAAGGACTTGGATCTAGAACATATAAAGAATTAAAGAAAATCAGACCCCTGAAATTCAAAGATTCAATCCAAAACTGGGCCTCTGAGATGAATACACACTTCTCATCTGAAGAAATACAAATGGCAAATAAATACATGAAATAATGTACAGCATCATTGGTCCTTAGAGAAATGCAAATTAAAACAGCACTGAGATTCCATCTCACACTAGAAAGAAAAGTCAGAATCAGGAAAAACACCAATAACAAATGCTGGTGGGGCTATGGGGAAAAAGGAACTCTCCTGCACTGTTGGCGGGAGTGTAGACTGGTGCAACCACTGTGAAAATCAATCTGGAGGTTCTTCAAAAAGCTGGGATTGGAAGTCCCATTTGGCCCAGCTATTCCACTTCTGGGTATATTTCCAGAAGAATTAAAGACATCATAACACAGTGATATATGTTCACTTATGTTTATAGCAGCACAATTTGTAATAGCCAAATCTTGGAAACAACCTGAATGCCCATCAACCAAGGAATGGATAAAAAAGATGTAATACTTTTATACAGCAGAGTACTACTCAGCTATAAAGAAAGATCACATTGAGGCTTTAATAGGTAAATGGATGTGACTTGAGACCATACTTATAAGTGAAATAAATCAAACTCACATGTGTTAATACTGTATTGTCTTGCTAGTGTAAAAAACTGAAAGAGTAAATAAGATACAAAATCTTCAGCAAATATTGTTGAAGGGTAACAAACTGCCCAAAGGGGAAAGAATACATCAGATAGGGAAAAGGAGAAAAGTAGAAAGAGAAAGGAGAAAAGATACAAATTTGTACATATACACTTAAGATAGCTAAGAGGATTGTTACTAATTCTATTAGTTCTTGGAACAAAACAGTTAACATTCGTAGGATTAGGTGAATTTTGCAAGACTATATCTGGTAATCTGAGTAATTCTTTTGAAGGTAACTATGCCAAATAACAACCTTAGTTATGTTCCTACCACCTTGTTTTGCAAGCCTATATTGTTATTGTTTGGGCCCTTTGTTATTATTTATTAGTCTATTTTGTTTCCTGTTTTTCTTGTAATTTGTTATGTTTTGTTTTGTCTTTCCCTCTAATACAGAAAGGATTGGTGTACATGTATAGGCTTATGCATGCCTAGAAGTTCTCCTAAGGAGTTTACCAGAATTAATTTTATTATGATTGATTGTATGAACAGCTACTTTGAAGAAAATGAGACATTATGGTAGCCACTGCTTATTTCTTATCATCTTACTGTGAAGTCCAGTAATGCTTTTGTCCTTTGTTTTGATTGTTCTTAATCTGCTCTGTATTATTTGATTTCAATATGTGTGAAAGTGTGGACAGCTATTTTGAAGAGAACAAGAGACGTTATGGTAGCCATTGTTGATTTTCCTATTGTTGAGTTTTGAAGGCCTGTAATGCTTTCATTCTTTTGTTTTTACTGGTTTTATACTATGGTGTTTTGTTTGAATTCATTGTGTGTGAAGATATGGACAACTATTTTGAAGAAAACAGGGGATGTTACAGTAGCCACTGTTGATTTCCTGTTCTCTTGTTTTGAACTCCTGTATTGCTTGCATTGTTTTGTCCTGACCTGCTTTCTTCGGTTCTGTCCTGTTGTGTTTTATTCTCTTTTTTTAAAATTTTATTAATAATAATAACAATGATCAGAGTAAAGCAAAAGAGAGAGAACCATATTGGGCCTCAAAGATAAGACAGAAGAGAATCCCCCGTACTTGCTACATTGCCTGCTGTCACCTTCCATAGAGATGCTCGGGTTGCTGCCCAGAGGCCTGTAAGATCTACTAAACAATACTAGCAAAAAGTTGGTTGATGTTCCTTGGTTGCTGTCAATTTAGCCAGACCTCCAAAACAGCAGGTTGTTGATGGTGGGGAGGGGGGGAGTGTATTTGTCCCTGATTCCAAGCCCGTGCGCCAGTGCCCTTCCAGCCTGGCAGGCTGGGCCCCGGAAGGGGCCCTTCTCAATCTCCTCCAGGGTCCTGAGGTCAGGACCCCGGAAGGCAGTTCATTTGCATCTTGATCAGTGCCTGAGTGGCTCGGGCCCCATGAGGGACCCTTCTCATTCTCCTCCAGGGTCCCGAGGTCAGGACCCCGGAGGGCAGTTCACTTGCTTCCTGGTCCGAGTCTGCACCACTCCAGTCCCTGTTTTATTCTCTTTAAAATAAAAAATTTAAAAATCCTGATTGCTTCCATATTTGGAAAGTATGAATAAGGTCTCTGTAAACTTTGCATACAAACATTTTATGTGAGTGTAAGTTTTTGATTCCTTTGGTTAATAACAAGGAGCATGCTAGCTGGATATTATGATGTGAATGTAGGTTTGTAAAAAATTATCAAAACTGTCTTTTAAAGTATCTATGCTATTTTACTTTTTCATCAAGATAGAATGGCAGTTCTTGTTCAGTATTCTAGCCAGCATTTGATATTGTCTGTATTCTGGGGTTTGTCCATTCTAATAGCTGTGTAATTGTATGCAGTTGTTTTAATTTGTATTTTCCTAATGACATGATACTGAACATTTTTTCATAGGCTTACTTGCCATTTCACTATCTTCTTTGTTGAAGTGCCTGTTTAGGATTTTGGTTTAATTTTTATTGCTGAGTTTTAAGAATCATTTTTATATTTTGACATTTCTTTAATAGATGTGTGTTTCACAAATATTTTATCTCTTGCCTTTACATTCCCTTGATAGACTTTACAGAACAGAAGTTCTAAATTTTAATGAAGTACAGTTTATCAATTCTTTCTTTCATGGGTCATGTTTTTAGTATTATATCTAAAATAGCATCGTAATTCTACAGGTCATTCAAGCATTTTTACCAGTATTATCATCTAGGGATTTTATATTTAAACTTATGAGTCTTTTAAAAAATTTATGTTTTGAACTTGGGGCCTTGATCATTATGGGCAAATATTACAGGTATTCTCTTATGTGAGAAACCCAAGTATAAAGCTTTAGTAAGGAAAAATGAAAACGAAATAAGGAGATGGACCTTTTGTAAAAGGGAATGGGATCCAGAGATGGATGGAGGGGAAAGGTAAGGAAGGGAAGGATAAATAAAAATATTTAAAATGTAATGTCTATGTACCAACTAACCAGGTTGAATGTATTCATTATGCATCACAAACATGTACTATTGAAAAAAAGAATGAAAAAATAGGAATGGAATAAGGTGGAGGTTCAGGGTATTATGAAGAAGAGTAATAAGGGGATGGATATGCTCAAAATATGTTATATGCATACATGAAATACCACACTGAAACCCAATATTTTATAAAATTAATGTACACTAGTAAAATATGTTTAAAAATAAAAAAGAAATTTTCTCCTTGATCTTATGCTGAAGCTAGCTCATCAAAAAAATTTGTTTGCATAAAAATCTATCACATCATATTCATCTCTCAATGGAAAAACCTAACATTTCAAATCTCTTTCTCTTTCTCCCCAGCAGTTCAACATAAAGTTATTTAGTGCTTTTCTGTATGTTTTAGACCTGTTTCTCATTACATTAACAAACCAGCCATCATTTTGCTCCACAAAGATCTATTAGTATCTATGAGTACTTGGTGTCAAATTGTGTTCTTAAATTTTGCTTCACCATGTTATCTGGCAATTCAGATTTTTACTATGCTATGAATACCATGTAGAAGACATATTCTGGGCTTTTACATTCTCGGGTGAGACTTTTGCCCCCTCATCTAGAACTTACCCAGAAACAAAGTTCTTTGTTTTCCATGAGTAGGTGGAGAGAATTCACTTTCCCTTTAAATTCTCTTATTGACTATAATATTCCTTAAGGGTCTAGATAGGCATGGTGTGTTCCTTTTGATTTTATACATTTTCTGCTCCAAATAGTTCATAGGCATTCCGTGCAGGACCAATACAATCTGAATCTTTATCATAAACAGACTCTGATGATCTCATTTTTCCATTCAAAAGCTACTATAGAATCAAACTTGACATTATTGCTTCATTTTTGCTTCATTATTGCTTCATTTACTCCCATTTTTTTTCCTGGGAAGTTTTAAAAATTGTTTGTCATATTTTACCTATCACTGATTTGCTTTTTAATTTACTTCATTTCCCACTTTCCATTTGTTTTAATTGCCACCCTATGTGATGGATAATTGATTGCCAATCCCAGAGGTAAGAAAAGGGAACATTCCCTGCCCTATGCAGCTAAGGAGCAGTAGAACTAGTATTTTAATTCAGAAAGGTCAGGTATTTTACTCACATACCTCAGTATGATATATTAGTTTCCCTTTTCAGTTTTATAATTCATTGTACTCTTGTAGGAACATACTTAAAAGGAAAATGGCTGGGTCAAGTGAAATTTCTAGTTTAAGGTTTTTGTTTTTGAGGAATCTCCCTAGTGATTTTCAAGGTGGTAGTACTAGTTTACATTCTCAACAACATTGTAGTAGTAGGTCCCCAAATCTGGCCAGCTTTTATT
Organism: Dasyprocta punctata; assembly: GCA_004363535.1. Lineage (NCBI taxonomy): Eukaryota > Metazoa > Chordata > Mammalia > Rodentia > Dasyproctidae > Dasyprocta > Dasyprocta punctata. Next base: position 44,698 of record RJWM01004969.1, on the reverse strand, counting down.
ATTATTTGATTTTTTGGTTGATGGCCATATTTTCTGGGAGAAGATGGAAATATCGATGCTTGTTTTTTTTAAACACAAAAAGTAAAAATAACAACAAAACAGAGTTTCAAAACAGGCTAGTAGGAGAGTAACAATAATTAATACATTGTGTGTTGTTATAGTCATAGTAATTGTTCAGAGTGCGAGATATAGACATGAAATATTGTCCAAGAAAGTATTAGCACAAAACTTTCTTTTCAATGAACTAAGAGAAACTGGCTGTATAACTATCTTAACTATCTTGTGTGTGTGTGTGTGTGTGTGTGTGTGTGTGTGTGTATTTCTTTTGCCTTCCTTCTTTTTCTTTCTCCCATCACAGTTTTTATTTTATTTTGAACAGTTTCTTCCTATTTCAAATATCTATTGTACATCTTGGATTTTACCTACTTTTTCAGTTTCTCACACTAAAGTGACAAAAGATGTTAACACACATGGTTCTGATTTATTTCACATATGAATATGACCTCGAGCTGCATTCATTTACCTATAAAAGTCTTAAATTTATATTTCTTATGAATGAGTAGTATTCCATTACATTAAAAAACGCACATTGTTTTTTTTATCCATTCCTCAGTTGTTTCCAGGATTTAGCTATGAAAGATTGTGCTGCCATAAACATGGATGCACATACATCACTGTGGTATGATGTTTTTAACTCTCCTAGGAAGATACACAGAAGGGGAATAGTTGGGTCAAATGGGGTTGCTAATCCTAGTTTTTAAAGGAATCTTCACTCTGATCTCCACAGTGGTTTCACTAGCCTATCCTCCCACCAAAAGTGGAGAAGAGTTCTTTTTTCCCCAGTTCCACCAGCATTTATCAGTTGATTTGTGGATGGTAGTCATTCTTTCTGGGATGAGATGGAATCTGAATGTTGCTTTAATTTGCATCTCTTGAATGACGAATGATGTTTGACATTTTTTCATATATTTATTTGCCCTTTGTATTTCTTCATCTGAGAAGTGTGTATTCATCTCAGATGCTCATTTTTGGACTGGGTTTTTGAATTTGGGGGTCTGATTTTTTTCAGTTATTTAAATATTCTAGATATAAGTCCTTTGTCTGAGGAACAACTGGTTATAATGTTTTCCAAGTCTGTGGATTATCTCTTCACTTTGTGGGTGATTTCTTTTGTTGTGCAGAAGCTTTTTAGTAAGGTGAAATCTCATTTGTTGATTTTGTATAGTATTTTCTGTGTGATCTGGGTTTTGTTCATGACATCTCTGCCTACATCTATGTCCTCAAGATTTCTACCTATTCTCTCTTCCAGTATGTTTAGTGTTTCTGTTTTAATCTTTAGATCTTTGATCCATTTTAACTTTAATTTAGTGCATGGTGATAGTCATGGGTCTAGTTTTAGTCTTTGGCATGTGAAAAGCCAGGTTTTCCAGTACCATTTATTAAAGATACTGTCTTTCTTTCGGTAAACATGTTTGACTCCCTCAGAGATAAGGTAGTTTAATATGTTTGGAGTTACACCTACATCTTGTATTCTGTTCCAATGATTCTCAGGTTTGTTTTTTTTTCCCAATACCATGTTTTATAACAGTAGTTTTGTAGTTTAATTTTAAGTCAGGTATTGTGATGCCCCCTGATTTACTTGCTTTTGTTGCTCAGAATTGCTTTTGCTTTTTAGAAATGTTGAATTTCAGAAATGCTTTTACTGAATTCAGAAAAAATGAATTTCAGAAATGTTTTCTCCATTTCTGAGATATGCTAATAGTATTTTGATTAAATCTATATAATGTAGTATTTTGATTAAATCTGCATAACAGTTTTGGGAGTATGGCCATTTTCACTATGTTGGTTCTTCCTATTCATAAGCAAAGGGTATCTTTCCATTTTCTGATATCTTCTTTGATCTTCTTTTTCAGAGTACTATAGTTTTCAGTGTATAGATCTTTTGCTTCTTTTGTTGTAATGATTCCTAAGAACTTCATTTTTTTAGATGCTGTTGTGAAAGGTGTGGTTTCCCTAATTTCTCTCTTAGTGAGCTTGTTGTTTGTGTACAGGAATGCGACTACTTTTTTGTTTTTTGAGACAGGGTCTCACTATGTAGTGCAAGATGAACTTGAACTCACTTGTGAAGCTCTGGCTGGCCTCAAACTCATGGTGATCCTCCTGTTTTAACCTCCCAAGTGCTGAGATTACAGGTGTGTGCCACCATGTCCAGCTCTACTATTGACTTTTGAGTGTTGACTTTTATCCAGCTACACTACTGCATTTGGTTATTAAATATAGAAGTCTTTTAGTGGAGTTTTCGTGGTCTTTAATGTAGAGTTCCATGTCATCTGTGAATAATGATAATTTAACTTCTCTGTTTCGTATCCTTATTCCTTTTTATTTCTCTCTCTTAATTGCTCTAGCCAGTGTTTCCAGAACAACATTGAATAGAAGTGGTGATAGTGGACATCCTTGTCTTGTTTTTTATTTTAGATTAAAAGCTTTCAGCTTTTGTCCATTTGTATGATGTTAGCTGTTGGTTTGTTATAGATAACTTCTATCAGATTGAGATAAAGACCATCTATTCCAATTTTCCATAGGGTTTTTATCATGAATAAGTGTTGGACTTTGTTAAAAACTTTTTGTGCATCTATTAGGATGATCATGTGATTTTTGACATTGACTCTGTTGGTATGATATATTACATTTATTGATTTGCATATGTTGAACCATCCCTGCATCCCTGGGATGAATCCCAGATATTCATGGTGGGACCATCATCTTCTTGATGGTTTGATGCATTCTGTTTGCTAGTATATTATTGACAATTTTTGCATCTATGTTCATTAGGGAAATTGACTTGTGGTTCTCTTTTTTGGTTGGGTTTTTCTCTAGTTTTGGTAACAGGGAATAATTGCCTCTAGGAATGAGTTAGAGAGTATTGCTTCCATTTCAATTTTATTAAAGAGTTTGAGGAGTATTGATATTAAATCTTCCCTAAATTTCTTGCAGAATTTAGCACTGAATCCATTAGAATCTGAGCTTTTATTTTTTGATGTTTTTAATTATATTTTCAATTTCATTTACTGTAATTGGGTTACTCAGAATTTTTGTATCTTCTTGATTCATACGTATCTAGGAATCTGACTATTGGTTCTGTGTATTCCATCTCCTGAGAGTAAAGATTTTCTGATCTTCTGAATTTCCACAAGATCTGTAGTTATTTCACCCTTTTCGTTCTGTATTCCATGAATTTAAGTCTTTCCTTTTTTTGATGAGTGGTTGAGTGTTCATCAATTTTATTTATTCTTTCAAAGAACCAATTTAAATTCATTAATTCTTTGCACTGTTTTCTTAATCTCATTTAGATGAATTTCTGCTCTGATCTTTATACTTTCCGATCTTCTGTGGCCTTTGTGCATGATTTATGAAGAGGTTTTTAATGACTTTTGTGCTATCTCAAGCTATTTGACTGACTCTAGTCAATCTTATGTTGTTCTTCTTTGCTTCATCTTGGATTGATGTTTTTTGTGATCCTTTGCTTTTTTAAAGCTACCTTTCTTTTCCTGGTAGTTAGTCACATTTCTGCCTTCTAGGTCTGATACTCTATCGTCACCTTCATTCAATCTATTGTGTATATTATCAATGAAGTTTTTAATCTCCCGGATTTCTGGTGGGAGCTGTTTAATTGATTGCATTTCTTTTCTATGTTGCACATTCATGGTTTCCATTATTTTCTGAATTCCTCTATTTTCTAATCTGTGTCTGCTTTAAAGTCTTTAATTTTGATTGTCATTTCTTTTTACACCTTAGTTATTACTTTTCCTATGGCCTGTTCCACTTGTTTTTTTACTTCTGTGGCTATCATTTCAGAGAGTTTCGGCAGTTTGCTTCAAATTTTCTCTATCTCTTTGTGCTTTGAACTTGTCCTGGGTGGGCTGAGTATTTGGGGTTGCATTTTACTTATTTCTTTATTCTCTGTCATTTTCTATTTTTTATTTTGTTTTGTTTCTGTCTTGATGTTTGTGGATTTCTTATGTTAGATAGTTTATCCCTGGTGTCTTTTCCTAGGTGATATTTGTTCCCCAGAATGTTTTCTAGATATACGTGGTTCTTGGTCTTTATGTCTGTCTCATGAACTTACCTTCCCAATATATTAAGAATGTGGGAGCCGGGCGTGGTGGCGCACGCCTTTAATCCCAGCACTCGGGAGGCTGAGGTAGGCGGAGCGTTGTGAGTTCGAGGCCGGCTTGGGCTACAACGCAAGCGCAAGCCCGGCCTGAGCTACAAAGTGCGAACCTGCCTCAAAAAACCAGGGCCGGGAGTTTGGCTCAGTGCCTTAAACGCCTGCCCTGGCAGGCGCGAGGTTGTGAGTTCAATCCCCGGTGCCGCAAAAAAAAAAAAAAAAAAAAAAAAAAAAAAAAAAAAAAAGAATGTGGGGTTGCTATCAGTTTGACTCAAGGCCCATTCCTTTGTACTGGACTATGGTCATAGTTATGACCTTTTGTAATTGCAGTGTTGTCATACAGAGGAGTCAATGTTGTTTTAATTTGTATTTCTCTAATGTCCAGTGATGTTGATCATTTCTTCATGTACTTTTTGACCATTTGTCCTTCTTTTGTGAAGTATCTATTCATTTCAGTTACACATTTTATGTTTGGGTCTTTAAATATGGGAGATCCATTTTTTTGAGTTCTTTATATATTTTAGATATCAGTCCTCTGTCTGAGGTACAGCTGGCAAATCCCTTCCCCAATATTTCTTTAAATTGTCTTTTCATTCTGTTGGTGTTTCTCTTGCTGAGCAGAAGCTTTTAAATTTGATACAGTTGCATTTGTTGATTCTCAGCACTATTTCCTATGCAACCAGGGTTCTGTTCAAAAAGTCCTCACCTATACCTGTTATGCCAAGAGTTTTACCCATTTTGTTTTCTAACAGTTTAAGTGTTTCTGGTTTTAACATTTATATTTTTGATCCATTTTTTTAGTTTAGTATGTGGTGAAAAATGGGGTCTAGATTCAATCTTCTGCATGTTTATAGCCAGTTCTCCCAACATTTATTAAAGAGTGTATCTTTCTTGTAGGTATTTCCCTTCTACCTATTCCCCATCTAGTTATCTATCTGAAAGAGTTAAAGACATCATATTGCAAAGGCACATGCATACTGATGTTTGCAGTAGCACATTTCATAATGCCTAAATCTTTAAAGTAGCCTATTTGTTCATCAACACATGGTTTTTACACACAATGGAGTGCTACTCTGTTATAAAGAAAGATAAACTTGATTCATTTGTAGGAAAATGGATGCAACTTGAGACCAGAGTGTTAAGTGAAATAAATCTGACACAGAAGCTTAAATATCATATGGTCTCTCTTATATGAGAAACCCAAAAATAAATGAAGAGCAAAACCTAAGATGGTAGGGAGGTAAATCTTTCTTAAAGAGATTTAGAGAAATCTTAAGGAGATTTAGAGATGGAGGCAGAAGAGAAGAACAGGAGGGAAATGGAATGAAAAAGGAATTAGCATGTTATGTACAGGTAACAGCTCCAAACAAGAAAACTAAACAATTTGTATGCAAACATCTCCAAAATAAGAAAAGAAAAGAGGATCAAGGATAGATAGAGAGGGGAAAAAGGAAGGGAAAAGGGATTAAAAAAGGAACTGAGATGTATTATATACATGTGCCAGTTCATCACAAGGAATATAAACATTGTGTGCTACAAGCGTATGCTTATAAAAAAGAATTCATTAAAGTATTGTTCTCTACTAGTAAAATTTTAAAAAGGTAAAATATAGGAAAAATATCTATGTAAAAATTTCAGATATCTAAATTCTTGGACAATCTTAAGATTTTTTTTAGGTAATTGTATTTGGGATATTAAAATTTTGGTTAAAGATTTGTTTTATATCATTAATGGAGACTCAAGCTAACCTCAAAGTACATATAAGGTAAACACTGTGTATTTCCAGGTTTCAGTTTTTAGTATTTTAAACCTAGGTAGCTTAAAATATTTTTTAATTTCTTTGTAATTCAGATAGCAAGTCTGGTATTTACATTATAGAAAATGGATTTAAGGAAAAAATGAGTTGCGATTAGAAAATTTCTCCCAAAATGCCATGCTGTACTTAGGAAAACATCTTGCATTTGAGGAAATCTTTCCCTGCTGTGTGCCTGGCCTTTCATTCTGCCAGGTACCCCAGCAGTATCACTGGCCTTGGACCAATTTGTGTGACTGTTGTTTTCTGCATTCCATTTTCAAAAATAAGAGTAAAGAAGGAATGCAAAGGACAAAAGTTAAAATCATAAGTACATGCCAGAGGTTTAGATAGTTAATGATATCTGATTTCACTCTTAATATTAGCCATAAATAGTTATGATAAACATTTTTTTCTAACTAGTTATGAACCTTCAAATCTAGTGGGCATTTAGCAAGTTAACTGGTTGCAAGAGTTGGATATGTTGGTCTGTATTGCTTGAGGCTGTTTCTGTAGTCAGTCAAGATATCTATTTTTAAAAAGTGATAGAATACAATGACTTTAATGTGACAGGTGCTGAAGCTTTCTCTGGATAGGATGTCCATAACAGATACAACACTCTAGATATTTACAGTTTAATATGTGTAGGGTGATAAAATTTTGAAAATATAAATGTTAAGAATGATGTTCTAGGAAGAAAGAAAAATTGCTCAGAGAAAATTTTGAAAATAAACAGGCCAATAACCTCAAATACACTGAAGAAGATAGATAAGAAATATGACTCTTACAAAGTGTCTACCTTGTTGGAGCCTCTTCATCAAAAATACAATTAAGTTGATGGTTTAAAATCTACTTTTAATACAATGAAATACCAATGCATCTCATGCATGTAAGGAACTTGCTCAGTTTGCTACATCTCTGTCTGTAAGTAGAAATGTACTTTTCTTTTTAAAAATCATCTGAAATATGTTACAGCTATCTTAATACCTTCTTCCTAAAAACTTCAGTATGCCTCTAATGAAAACAGGGATGTCCTACAAAAGACATCACTGTCATCACTGTCAGGGACATTGTCAATACTTAACTACTGTCACGTAGTTCACACTACATACTGAATTCCTCCATTTTCTCAAAATGTTTTTGTTTTTATTTTAAAGAGAATAAAGCCAAACAAAATAAAACAGAATTAATCTAATCAGAACAGAAGAATGAAAGCAATACAGGACTTCAAAACAAAGTAATAGGAAATCAACAGCAGCTACCACAGTATTTCTTGTTATCTTCAAAATAGCTGCCCATATCATCAGACATAATAAAATCAAACAGAACAAGACATAATAAAACCAAACCTAACAAAACAAAGAAAATGATACAGGGATTCAAAACAAGACAATAGAAAATTGATAATAGTTACCACCTTCCCTTTTTAGACATTTCTTCCCCTACCTCATTCACAATATCTATTGTACATTTTGGATCCCATTAACTCCTTCAGTTTTTTATGCTAGGGAGATAACATGATGTTCACCCACATGAGTCTGAACCATTTCACCCATAAGCATGATCTCAAGTTGCATCCATTTACCTACAAGAGACTCAAGATTATCCTTCTTGATAGCTGAGTAGTTTTCTGTTGTATAAAAATACCATAACTTTCTTATCCATTCTAGTCTATAGGCAAGTTACCCTTGCTTTTTTTCTGGATTTCTGTCTCATGGAATATTGTATTCTCTCCTTTGACTTTTAGTCTATTAATTTCCTTTCAAGTTAAATGTGTTTCTTGTATACAGTATATTGATGGATCTTATTTCTTGATCCACTCTCCCTATGTTTCATTTTATCGGTAAATTGAGGCCATCTACATTAATGGTTACAATCGGCATGCATTGGTTTGTCTCTGCCATGCTATCCTCCTGCTGTTGGCCCTCCACTTTCCCCCTTCATTCAATTGCCTGCCCTGTTTGGTGGTCCTCCTCTGCTATTGTTACTGGAACCATGGACATTTTTTTTCTCTCTCTAGAATATCCTTCAGTGCTCTTTGTAGGGTTGGTTTGGTGGTCATGAATTTATTCAGTTTTTCTTCATCATGCAAGTATCTTATTTTTCCATAAATTTTCATAGATAGTTTGGCAGATTACATCAGTCAGAGTTGGAAGTCATTTTCTTTCAGGATTTGAAACACCCTACTCCAAACTCTTCTTGACTTGATAGTTTGTGCTGAGAAGTCTGCCATAATTCTGATGAATTTTCCTTTATAGGGGATCTGTTTCTTTTCTCTAGTAGCCTTTGATATTCTGTTCTTGTGCTGAATTTCTGAGATCTTAATTATTATATGTCTGGGTGTAGATTTATTCTGGTTATGTCTAGTTGGAGTTCTATATGCCTCGCTTATCTGGGTGCCAGATCCTTTTCCCATGTTTGGGAAGTTTTCTGCTATTACTTCTGTAAATAGTCTTTTTATGTCATTTTTGTTGTCCCCTGCTCTTTTGCTGACACCTGTCACTTTTAAATTATTTTTCTTTGAGTGATCTGAGAACCATTCAATTTTTATTTTCCAGTTTCTTGTTATTTTTAAGCAACTTTTCCTTTCACAATAGCTAGCAACAATCCTGTCCTCAAGGTCTGAAAGTCTATCTTCAATCTCCTTAAAGTGGTTTTGCCAGCTTTTGATGGAATTTTTAACTCCCTGGTTATCTCTTTGAATCTGTTTCCTGCATTGTAATTCCTTCCTATATTGTTCATTCAAGGTTTCCATCATTTTCCTATGCTCTCTCTTTATCTACTTTATATATTCACAGCAATTCTTTCATTATGTTTGTGATTTCTTCTTTTACCTGAGATATTATTTCTGATTTGATTACTTTTATTTATAGTAATTTGATTACTATTATTTCTGATTTGATTCTGATTTGATTTTGTAAACAACCTCATGAAGTTGTTTCTCCACTTCTGTTGTTATCCTTTCAGAGATTTTAAGTGTGTGACTTCCATGGCTATATCTCCCAGACTTGATCTGTGTGGGCTGGAGGTCTGAGATTCCCTTATGCTCCGTCATATTGATGTTTTCCTAGGTTCCTCCTGACAAGCTGATTGTGGGATCCGAGATGCTTCCCACATTGGCTGCCCCTCTGTGATGTATGGGAATGGGCCAGGCAGCTGGGTTTCTCTGAACTCAGGATTCTGGGGAGGCAGTAGGGCATGGGGCAGACATCTCAAGACCTGCACAGCTACACCAAGGGTTCCTCAATGGCCATGGGTGCATGGTGGTGTGGCTATTTGTTCTCTAAGCCTGTGTGATGCACCAGGACTCCCCTGATGGTGACAGGCACATGGGGGCATGTTTGTCTGATTGTCCTGGTCCACACTGGTTACTCATAGGAAGCAAGAGTCTCCAATGGTGGCCTATGGGTGCACAGGGCATATCTGGCTGTTTCTCTGTGCCCATGCTGGTTACCTGAGGGAAGCAAGCATCCTGATGGTGGCAGACAAACAGGGGAAGATCTGGCTGTTTCTCCCAAAATGTTACGAGAGTATTTAGGAAATACTAATACACTGTGATTGGTATGTATGTATCTCTGTAATGTATTTAAAATAGTTCTATTTCTGCCAGTCTCTCACCTTCCAGTCTTTGAATCCATGAGAGAATCAAGGTTGGTTGTCCTGCAGGATGTCCCAGGTACTATATTCTGTTTACTCAAGATTTAGTAGAAATAAGTCCAACAAGATATTTAGGTTCATTTATTTTTGTGTGCACTCAATATTTTTCTTTTTTATTCTTTTTATTGTTCTTCATTTAAATATTTAAAATAGTGAAAAATGTTCATATAGCTTCATATGTCTCAGCTATAAAATGTAACATGCTCAGCGAACTCTTACTTTGATGTGTCCATCCACTCCAACCTGATCTACTTTCTATAGGAAAGTGCTATCAGCAGCTTACAGTTTTATCTTTCTTATGTTTCTGTATGTACAAATAGGAAACATTTATTTTCTTACTCTGAATTTTTCATAGTAGATACCATATTACATATACTCTTTTCCACTTTCCTTTTTAAAATTAAATTTAAAAATTTTGAGATAAAATTAGATTTACAAAAGAACTGTAAATGTAGAAGTTTCTAAACTACTCACAAAGTTTCTTCTAAGGTTAGATCTTATATCACCATGATACAATTGTCAAATCCCCAAAACCAACATTGACAAATTACTATTAACTAAATTCTTGGTGATGACTGAATTTTATAAGTTTTTCTACAAGCATCATTTTTCTCCTCCAGAATGCTACAAAGGATGGCACATTTCACTTAGTTGTTTTGTCTCCTTAGTCCCCTTTGGTCTGTGAAATTTAGCAGTTTTTTCTTTTTGTGAGCTTAACAGTTTTAAGATGGCCAGTCAGGTATAGGGTCTCTCATCTCACCATAAGAATGGATGTACTACTAATGTGTCACACTAGTGATGTTAACCTGGATCAGATGATGAAGGCAGTGCTTGCCAGCCTTCACCACTACAAAAGATTTTTCCCCCTTTCTACACTCTATTTTTGGAAGTGAGTCATTATATCCAGTTCACATTCAAAGGTAGTCAAGTTTCTTTCCTTAAAGAGATATAATGCTTTGTTTATTTCATTTTTTTAGTATACATTATAAATTACTCTGTGACATATCCTCTTCATTCTCTAATAATTATACCTTCATTCTCAAATTTTTATGCCTACATATTATTTCGTGATTGAGTACAGCATAGTTTATTTAGTCAATGCTTCATGAATAAAAATTTAGGATGTTTTCAGTTTTATTAAACTTAGTGGTAATAATTATAAGCATTTAATTGCAGCTAAATAACTTCTACAAAATTTTAAAAATGTCTTTTTTTACCATGCTGAAAATTCTTAATAAAAATATTTTTAGCTTTATCATTTTTCTGCATCTATTGGTATGTTTATTTTTTCCATTATTTTCCTATTCAAATGGAGAATTACATTGTTTCTCTGGTGTTAAACGAATTTTACATTTCTATAATAAAATGTTTTAATCATGTTAATCTTTATTAAGTTAAATTTTTAAAATATTGCCAATAGTATTTACATCTATGTGGAAGATATTATTCTATAAATTTCTGTTCTCATATATCGAAAATTCTTCATTAAGTTTTAATAGTTTGTCAAGTACAAGAGAATGTCACATGCTCCCTCAAGTAAAACAGGAAATGACCTTACAAAAGTACAATTACTTGTCTCTTGGGTGATAGGTAATTTCAGATCCTGTGTCTCTTAGCTGTTTGTTTTAGTCATGATTTCCTCCACCAAAGAGAATCATTAAATTTTTCCTTAAGTTTAATTATTTGTGTTACAGAGCAATCATATTATGACACAAGTAAATTATGAATTCTTCAATCCTTATGCCTTCTCACCCCTTGTTATGGGTAAGGTCCTGTGTCCTCCCAAGGCCTCATGCAATCATGGACAGGGCTCAGTCTGGTATTCATGACTGGTTTGTTGTCTGGCTCTGGGATTGGTGATGTGAGATGTGAGTGCTGTACCCACCCAGGGGTGGAGCCAACATACAGTGTAAAGGCAGGAGGAAGGTGTGTCTTCACTCTCTCTTGCTGGTTCATGCTTGCTGTTGCAGTGGCCATGAATGGCTGCCTGCCACACCATGCTGCCTTGGAGCCAACTAAGTATGGACTGAAACTCCTGAGAACTGTAAGAAATAAACCTTTCCTTCCCTAATTTTGGGCATCAGGTGTTTTGTCTCAGCAATGAGAGAAAAGTAACTAAGACAGAATTTGGTACCAGAGGAGTGGGATCATTACTGTGACTATTCCTGAACATGTGGTTCAAGAGCCTTTGGGAATGGATTGTGGGAAGAGTTTGGAAAGGTTCAGAGATGTCACCTGAAAGAGTGGTGCTGGAACTGCTTAGGCTGTTCTGTAGGGGAGATTCTGGTCAGAGCTCAGGAGACCAGAAAGTAGATAGTCTACTGGTAAAGATCAGGCTTGGGAGGTTTCTGCTGGGAAGCTTGTTGAACTCCACATGATGGATGTTACAGCTTGGCAGAAAGTTTGTCTGCATTCTGCTCATGTCCAGAGACTTTGCCTAAGACTGAGATTAAGGGCAAAGGACTGATTAATCTGGCAAAAGAAATTTCAAGGCAGCAGAATGTTGTGGTGGTGATTTTCTATTGTTGGGCCAGATTTATGTTGCAAATCAAGAACAAAGAGTCCAGCAGGATGATTTAAAACGTTGTGAGTTTGACCAGAAAGCTGTGGACTATAAAGATAGAGCTGAGACCTTGATTGCTGAGAAGGAACAAAGAATAAAAATGATGACCTGGGGCATTCTGGGAAGTAGTGGGCCTCCACCCTTTGCAGCCTCAAGCCATCAAAGGTGAAAGAGTTTGCTTGGAGGAAGAAGTCACAGAGCACCGTGTTACAGAGTGGTGATGGAGGCCACAGGAGATTCCAAAATGGTGTCGGCTACACCAGATTCCAGAATGGCGGCAACATAGAGATGCTTTTCCTCACAGTCAGGTTCAGAGAGCTCAGTGATCCAGGCACTTGATCCATACAGCCAAGAGAGAGGAAAGCCTGGCTACTGCTCCAGTTGGCAGCAGACCTTGGTGGCATCCACATGGTGCTGGTTTTAAGTGCAAGGAAAATGAACAAATTTTAAGGGTAAGGCAGCTTCCATCCTGGGTTCAGAGGGCAATATGTAAAGATGTAAGGGTGAAGCCAAGGGTACAATGGAAAACCCAGAAGTCTGGAAAAGCCAGGAATGTGGATCATACAAGGAAAGCTACTAAAACTGAGCAGAGTGGGCTTAAGAGAGAAGATATGGGAGTTAAGGTCCCTGGGAGTGGACTCAAGCCTTTTGGAGTTTGCAACTAGTTTGCTTCAGATCCTGAGCATAGAACTCCAGGACTTAATGTTTGCCCTGCTGGATTTTGGACTTGCTTTGGTTCCAATGCTTTGTATTCCCCTGTTTGGAATGGCAATGTTTATCTTGTGCCTTTGCATTTTGGAAGTGTTTAACCTTTGTTTTCATTTGTATAGGAGGCTCCAGTTAAGAGTTTGCCATGGATCTCAGAGGACATTTGGGTCTTGAACTTTTCAGCAATGCTGAAACTGTTAGGACTTCGGCAACGTTTGGAGATGGACTAAATGTCTTTTGCATAAAAGATATACATGAATCCTTGGGGGTTCAGGGGTGGAATGTTATGGGTAAGGTCCTGTGTCCCCTTCAAGGCCTAATGTAATCATGGACGGGGCTCAGTCTGGCATTCATGATTGGTTTATTGTCTGGCACTGGAATTGGTGATATGAGTGTTGCACTCACCCAGGGGGAGAGCCGACATACAGTGTAAGGACAGCAGGAAGGTGTGTCTTCACTCTCTCTTGCTGGCTCATGCTTGCTGTGTGGTGGCCATGAATGGCTGCCCTGCCATGCCACACTGCCTTGGAGCCAACTAAGTATGGACTAAAATTCCTGAGAACTGTAAGAAATAAACCTTTCCTTCCCTAATTTTTGGTGTCAGGTGTTTTGTCTCAGCAATGAGAGAAAAGTAACTAAGACATCCCTTATAAGAAAGTTAGGAAAGAAATTCCAATCTTTATAATCAAACTTCTGAGCATTTATTAAAGGATTCTTTACCATTTTCCATTGTTATGGCTTGTATCTAGATGTCTACCCCAAACTTCATGTAGTCAGAAGTGGGGAGTTTTGAAGGTGGTTGAATTAGTGTGTGCAATGTTGGGATTAAGGATACTCTACCCCACTTGTGGGTGGCATCACTCAAATGGGGGTTAGTCTGGATGGAATATAAAGAGACATAAAGAAGTTGCATTGCTTCTTGATTGCTTTGCTGACTTCTGCCTGACCTTCCATGCCATGGACTTTTTCTTCTCTGTGATGCCCCTCTGTCATTCCACTCTGATTTCAAAACTGTGAGCCAAGCAAGTTTTTGCTCCTTTAACTTTGGGTGTCAGGAATTTTGTCTCAGCAAAGAGAAAAGTGCCTAAAACACTGCTGCCTTCTCAAACAGTAGAAAGGGCTTCTCAGGAACCTTTATTTATATCTGGCTGACTTGTATATTGAACACACTGATGAGATTTATGGATACCCATATATTGGTTATGAATGTTAGTAGGAATAAGAATTCAGGTTCGCTCCACCCAAGTCGTGGACATTTCAGATTGCCATCTTGTCATTAGAACAAAGCACAAATCTTTAGTTGTGCTCAATTAATACAGTCTAGTAGGAATCTGCATTTCTTTGTGGGCCTGTTTACAGTCAGGGTAGAAGACTAAACATAAATAATAGAAAATAATATGGGGAGGAAACATCTAAACACTCCTTTGAGGACATTGGAGCATTTACTACCATTATCCTTCTCCTTAATACTAATTCTTCTGTGGTTAACAGCAAATTAAATAATGAAAATATCCAGAAAATATAAAAGACTATGAAAAAAATAAAATTAAGATCATTTTCTAAAAGGAAAAGAAATAGGTACAACAAAAGTATATGATGGCAGTCTAGAGTCAAAGATAAACTTTTATTGAGATTATAGTACATTGCTGTTTAATTGAGGTCCAAATTGAGTTCAGAAAAGTAGCAGATATACTGATTTTGAGTTGCATCTCCTTCCCCACTTCTTCTTCTTCTCCTCTTTCTTCTCCTCCTCCAATCTGGGATCGAACTCCAGATTTTTACACTGAATTACATTCCTATCCCTTTATTTTGACTCAGGGTCTCAGTATATTGCAAAATTGCCCATACTGAGCTTGAACTTGCTATACTCCTGCCTCAGGCTTCCAAAGTATAGGAATTTCAGGTGTGCACCACTATACTCAGCTGCATAATATTTTTAGAAAGACTCAATTGATACCAGCAATTAAAAATCATGAGATTCCATCATAAGTATTATATTAGAAAATCTAATGACCTGACTGCTGTGGTTTCTATGCCATTCTGAAAATAAGAAGTTGATGCTGAGTAGTGGTTACTTCTTTCAGAGATGTAAATCATATTTTTCCAGTTTATAACAGTCCATACCTAAACATTCTTACTTACTGAAATCAACTTCATGGTCCAAGTAGGCATTTGAGTTTGAAGTCTTGGTAGAACTAATGAGAGATTCTTAAATTAGTATTTCTAAGAGTACAATGAATGAATTTGGTTTCATGTCAGCACAGATAGTTGATGATTCTCTGAAGAGGAAACATTTTCCTGCAGTGAGACCTAGAACTTGTAAGAGATCTTTCTAGAGTGGACAAGATGCAGGCATGGGGACCAAAGGGGGTTAATATGTCTTGGTTTATGAATTTCTGATTTCTTATGCCTAAAGTAGTATTAGCTAATTTCTGTTAAAAGACAACAAAGGGTAATTAGATGGCAAATAGAACCAGGAGATAGAAAGAAAATATGAAAA
The DNA here is from genome assembly GCA_004363535.1 of Dasyprocta punctata. Lineage (NCBI taxonomy): Eukaryota > Metazoa > Chordata > Mammalia > Rodentia > Dasyproctidae > Dasyprocta > Dasyprocta punctata. The sequence goes on along the minus strand of RJWM01004969.1, from coordinate 29,310 downwards.
GGAATTGTAGAACAATACATACATTTGTTAATCTGATTTGTTACCTTAAACTAGATTGCTGAAGGGTGGTTTAGAAGTTTTTGCTTATGGAGCATAATAATTTGATACAACCATGTTGAGGACTATAATATTAGGTTGACCCGTAATCAGCTGTCATAATTAAGTAGCTAATTCTGGAGCAAAATGTAAGTAATTATTCTGGTGGTGCTTTCTGGGTGTTGAATAATGCCAATTAAATTTCATATTTGTTATTACCTTACGTGCCAAGTGGATCTTTTATCAGTGAATTGATACCAAAGGGAATCCATAGTTATACATCTGTGATAATCATCTAAATTTCTTTAATATGTAAGACACAAATACTAAAGAATCGTAAGTGCCTATTATTAAAACAACATAAATGGTTTATCTGATATACCTCTAATGGAGTGGTAGATTCTTATGTACTTAAAGAAACAATGAAATCCGGTTGCAAAGTGATTGGTTAGTAATGAGAGCCAATGGGAGCAATGCCAGTTTATAGAAATCAAAAGAAAGCTGTCTCTGAAAAAAAAATTCTTGGAAAAGATTAAAATCCTAGTAGGCAAACCTCTGTTGGACATTTGTGACTATAAATCCATTTTGTTTAATTTCTTTCCTACCCTGTAAACCCAACAAAAAGTATCCTCGTGTGATGAAATTTACTTTTGATTATCTGCTTTTGAGAAACAGGACTCAATTCCCAGGACAGACAGCTAATGTTGCTTAATAAGACCTATGTTAAATGACTTTTGTAGGCATTCACCTCCTCCTGTGCTATTTAAGTGAGGAAAAAAACCAAAGTTTTCCAATGACTTTGGACCTTTTTACAAGACACATGACATAACGATTAGAACTCCATATTTAGCTGTTGTAGTCAGACTTCTCACTGAAGAGTGGATTTTTATCACTGCCAAGCTCTTGGCATTTGCCTAGGGGAGCTCATGATTGTCTGAGTATAAAGTTTGTTAGATTGCTGTTTTGTCACAGTTTAAGCTTAGAGTTTGGGAGAATTTGTGGTTCTGGGAATTATTAAAGTTAGATAGATTTTATTATTAGGAGTTAATATCGTGTTTAGGTGGAATAAAATGGAGGAGAAATTTAGGGTACAGAGACTTGATTATTTTGTTTCCCCATGAGCTTTAGTAAATTTAGGTTTCCATGTTTACTGTGCTTACATAAATTTGATACATAAAGCATGCATATAGTAAAATTGCTTTTATCATATTGACTTTCTTAAATACTGATACATTGATCTGAAATATACATTCAGAAAGATCTCCATATGGCCTGAATTTCTTCTCCATTCTTCTATCCTTTAGGAAGACTTCCTTGTCATGTCTGTCTTCTCTCTTTCTCTCTCTCTCTGTCTCTTTCTCTGAATACTTGCACTACTAACTTGTACTACCTACCAGGTATGCTATCATTTGGATATATGCATTATTTTCAAATTACTTATTCATAGATTTTCTTTTCTGAGAGATATTGTGGGATCTCTAAGGACAAGACTGTATCTCTCTCTTTTGTAAAAAGAAATTCCTTTAAATTTGAGGCAATGGATATCTGATCATAAAGTTCAATACATATTTTCATAATTGAATATAAAATCTATTGCAACATAGAAATAATCATATTCTTCTCTATCATTACATTTTATTGGATAATATAGGCTACATCTCACTTTTGTTATCATAATTACAATGAGACTTTATTGGAAATAACTATATAATATAACATGTGTTTCACCCTTAGCATGTGTAATAGTGTTGTTAGATTTGTATATGTAACTAAGGCACAAAACTTTCACTCTTAGAAACTGTTCAAAAGGAAAAAGGAACTAGGATGGGAGAGGGGGAAAAGACAGAAAGGAAAAGGTGAAAAAAATGAAAGTCTGCTATACCATTAGTGTCTCTTAGTTGATTGAAAAGGAAGGTTTGAGTTAATATCAATTGGAGAAATTTTAATGCCCATATCTTGCCTGAATAACTACTTTAAAGATAACAATATGAAATGTATTAACTATTGCTATTCTCCTATTATTTTGTTATGAAATTTAGTTTTAACTTTTTTCCATTAAAAAAATATTTTCACTCTTAAAACACTGCTCTCCCTAAAACTTATCTAAAGAAAAGCTATTTTTCTTTAAATTTCTGGTCTTTTTGTTGCTCTGTGTTACCCAAGGGCATTGTTGGTCATTGTATTCCTATAGTTTACACTTTTTATCTGCTATTTCTTCTTGAACATCCAAGATCCAAGAACATCATTTACTTCAGAGTTCTTGTAATAAATATTGATTTAATACTTAACATTTGATAAATTCATTATGGAGAAAATCACACTTTTTTAATTTCTTAAGAAATCAATCCAATTTTAACTCTATAATTCACCTCATGCAAAACTGGAAATTTCAACTTCATAATAATTAAGACTATAAAGGGTTTTGTGAAGTCACTTGTAGGATCCAGAGGTAATAGTCTCTTTTTAGAGCCATAGTCATTGGTTCTCATTAGTAATTTTAGAGGGGACCCTTTAAATCTGGAGTCTCTTCAACTGTTTATAACCTTGAAGCATGGAGGTTTTAAAGGCCTGGTGAACCAGTCCCTAGGATGTGATTTTAGATACGCATATGCCTGAATGTTTGTCCCTACTACAGGGGCAATAAGCATGACCCCTTCTCTGTATTACATGTTCTTGTTGCCTTCAAAACTTTTTCCATCTGACCTCTCACTCCTCAACCCTTGTTATTGTCTCTTCATGTCTTTAATTCCAGCTGCACAAGTTGAAAAGTGCTGAGGGAGGAACACATAAAACTGCATAAGGCAAATGGTATATGCCAACATGGCAAGAACCCCTCTGCTTTTTGTCTTTCCACATTTAAGATAAATTTTATCATAGGGGCCTAACTGTTATGACTCAGAAAACAAGCTCTGCTTTCCTAAGTGCTCAGGAAATGAGGAAATTCATGGAAATGTGGAAGAAAACCATTCAAAATGGTAAGGAGTACCTGGGATTTCTCCAAATCTAGGGTCTCTGTCGTACCCTGAGTCCCAGTTCTCAACTCAATGCCTCAAATCCTAAATTTTATGCACTTTCCAAAATAGAAACCCAGTGGAATAAATTATTTCAACTTTGTCCACCACCATTAGTTGATAATAATATCAATGACTATTGTCATATGAATAAATGACTTTATAAACAGTCTTTTGGAACATAAGCTATTCATAGGTTAAATAATTTTTTGCTATAGTTGCATATAAGCATAAAAATAAAGATGAGCATGACTTATTTTTCATTCCTTTTCCTTTCCTTCATTCTTTCCTCCTCTTCTTTACTCTATGCCAAATTAGTAACCACACTACCTATTTTAAAAAGTAAAAGAACATAACGAGTAAGCTAGATGACTTTCACTGACCCTTGTGTTGACCTTATAGTTAGATTATGAATCATCAACTTCATCAACTTTCAACTGGTTATGAAACACTGTTTTAGGGGTGCAGTTCACTCATATGACTAACTCTAGTCAAAGCTGAAGATATGGACAAATATTCACCAGAAATTTATTACAATATTTATGTTGTGTGCTATATTAAAACATTATGGATGAGAATTGTGAAAGATTTTTCATAGAAGGAAAATGAGAACTTACTCAAAATTGACTGCTAAATTATAGTTTATAGAATTCCTGTGTTTATGCATTACCTTGAATTACTTAAATCTTGCTTTATGTAAGAAAGTTTGAGCTCTTCCACAGTTTATGGATGTTTAATAAAAATGAATTTAGACTAAATTTAAAAAATTCCTTTAAACAATTTCTTGAATGTTCCTTTTAATGTTAGCATTTCTGTGCATTCTAGTTGACACTCAAAAAAATTAAACTTCTATAAAAAGTGTATTGCTCTTGGGATATGTGTCAGGTCAGGTTATGCAAACTTTTACTATGATGAAATATTCTTTGTTTCAGTGAATGAGGTTTGTTACCTTATATATAATACAAGGTTAATAGAAGATGCTTTGGAAAATCAGAAGAGGCACATTGTAAGGTAACACAAATGAAGTCATGAGTATAAGTTGCATGTATGTATTACATCAGAAAAGCGTGCTTCTGAACAGTCTTAGGAAATACAGAAAAATGGCCCTTCATGACTAAGGGAACACACAATAAATAACGCTAATGATGATTAAAGGAAAGTATGAAACAAATACAAGAAATAGAAAGTGATGAGAAAGAATGGAGCAAAGCAGAAGATTTCAACAAAGAGAAAAAAAAGAGCCTGCATAGGATGAAACAGTCTAATCCTAAACTATGGCAAGGGTTAAGCTTGATTGTGCCCTCTCAATTGACTTAAGAGCCATTAAGGGGATTGGTGAAGCACATGTCTGGGTGTGCCTGTGTGAATCATGGAGGTACATCTGGGTGCTACAACTGGCCTCTCACTCTTTCATATCTAGCATTGGTTCTCTGCTTCCTGGTCACTATAAACTAAGCTTCTTTGCTCTACGTCACCCTTCTGTTTATGATGTTCCTGCCTTGGAGGTAGCTGAACATAGATTGAATCCCCTGGAACTGTGGGACAAATTAAACTTTTCCTCCTTTCGATTGTGAGTATCAAGTATTGTGTCTCAGCAAAGAGAAAGCTGACTAATACAGAAAATTAATACTAGAGATGTGTGGTTGTTTCCATGACCATATGTAACTAGTTTGCCTGAAGAGTTTGGAAAGGTTTGAGATGCCAATTAGGGAAATGTTAGGATGCTATAAGCAGAACCTGATGAGTGATTCTAGTGGACCCTCAGAAAGCCAGAATGCTGTTGGAAATGCAGATAGTAAAGTGCAGGCTTAGGCTGTTTTAGTTGGGAACAAAGATTCTATTGGCAGTTGAACTAAATGCCATGTGTGTTATGCTCTGGCAGAAAATTTGGCTACATTTAGCTGATGACCTGAAGCTTTGCAGGAGACTGAAATTAAGGGTGCCAGACTAATCTAGTGGAGAAACTTTTAAGGCAGTTCAACATTTATGGTGGCTACTTAAAAAAGAAAAGAAAAGAAAAGAAAAATTAGGGTCAAAAGCAAAGCAGAAAATTTGAAAAATTTAAATTTTGGCTCAATGGAATCTTATATAAAGCCAGGGCCAAAGGAGTTTTGGCTGCTGAAGAAATTAAGGTCATTTTAAAAATACTTTGTACAGGTTATGAAGAAAGATGCCTTGAGGGCATCTTCAAAATTTGCAAGGTTGAAAAAGATGTAATCATTTCATTTGTGATTATTGGGGACACGGCCTAGATCCCCAATCTCTCAAATGAGTATACAGCGAAGGCAGAGATAAATGAGACAAATGGTACGGTTTTAGGGTTCCAGGAGGGTCAAAGCCCCTACAGAGTTCTTGACTCTGTAGCTGAGATGAGGACTAAGACAAAGAGCTTCTCTGGACCACCCATATTCATTTCCATTGTAGACAAAGAGAGGGAATACTGAGGGAGGTACCAGAACTGAGCAGGACTTGGGAGTCACTTCAAGGACATCTCCAAGTAGGAAAACTATCTTATCTCCAAGATGGCATTTGTGGTGGGACTGAGATGCCTGCAGAGTAAGATGCCTGTAGAGCAGTCTCTATTAACATAATTGATTATGGAGCCAAGATGTCATCAGCTGCAGCCTTCTTTACCTTGCCCTTTAAGGCATCTCTGACCTCATCAGCCACTACAGGCCTCAGTCAGAACCAGTAATTCATAGAGGTTCATTTACTATGAATCAGCTCCCATCTCCAGGCAAGGGGCCTAGGCTTAGGACAGGCTCACAGATAAATAAAAAGCCAATTAGTAAATTTTAAATCCTTCTCAGAGCCACTTCATAGTGGTCTCCAGCATCGATGAGAGTCCCTGGATTACCTGCTCATGAAGAGCTTCTTAGGAAATAGACTTTCTGGAATTTATGTAATTTTGTTCTATCAACCTGGCAGTCAGAGGCCAATGCAGTCATGGTTCAAAGGGGCTTGCTTACTGCTTAAGCAGGTCAAACTGGAAATGCCTGCTACTTCTTGCTTTACTCTTTATAGGGGTACACAAAAACTCAGGTAAATAGGAATATTGAAGCAGATTGATCCAGTAGGTTTTACTGTGAGAGTTCAGGAAAATGTATATGCTATACTGTGAGAGTTCAGGAAAATGTATCTTTCACTAATATTTTAAGAAACAGATTTGTGTGCACCAACATCCTTGAAGATCTTCATCACTGCTCTTATCTGTACACCAGATCTTATGGCAGAGGCTGCAGTCACCCAATTGGGAAACTTACGCAGTGAGTATAAGTGGATATCAAAGTGGCAGAGGGCAAATGGCTGCTTTCAACCACCCAAGGCAAAGTGGACATACTTTAATAAAAGCAGAAACTCAGGAATGATTGTAATGATGTGAAGTGTGTAGACTGATGGTGTTGGCTAAATAGCCATGGTATTCCTGGATGTGTAATAGGGATGCCACTACATTTTTACTGGCTTTATATAAGCAGAAAAATTTTAGGGTAAATGAACAATAGTGTATATCAAGTCGTAGCAACAGAGAATCATTGTATCTCAACTAATTCTTAGAATTGAGCCAATTTATAGACTTGAGGTCCTTTGAATGAAGCAGAGACCAGTTCACTTTGAAGATGGACCGAGGTATACTACCAAAGTCATACTTTCAATCTTTCTCCCATTCTTTCCCAAAGAGACCTATGACATTATACCAAGGTTACTGTAGATTAAATAAATGGTAATGATCAGCCATTCTGGGGACTACTAGATACTAGTTCTGAATTAATACAGATTCCATTAGGTCCAGGCCATTAATACTGCCCTCCAGTAATAACAGGGGCCTATGATCAATGGAGTTTTACCCCAGATCCAACTCACAGTGGATTCAATAGTTCCCCACATTTTTTGTGCTCATTTCCCCATTTCTAAAATACATAGTTGGGATAAATATACTCAGTACTTGGCAAAATCCCCATATTGGTTTTCTAACCCATGGAGTGAAGGCTGTTATAGTGAGAATTGCTCAAGGGATTAGAGTTCCAGCTACGTAGGAAAATAATAAACTAAAAACAATATTGCATCCCTGGAAGAATTGCGGAGATTAGTACCACCATCAAGAACTTGAAAGCCCTTTAATCTCAGCACTTGGGAGGCTGAGGTAGGTGGAGTGTTGTGAGTTCGAGGCCAACTTGGGCTACAACATGAGCACAAGCCCGACCTGAGCTACATAGTGCGACCCTGCCTCCAAAACTAGGGCTGGGAATTTGACTCAGTGGCTTAAAGTGCCTGTCTGGCAGGCGTGAGGCTGCGAGTTTGATCCCTGGTGCCGAAAAAAAAAAAGAATTTGAAAGATTTAGGAGTGGTAGTTCCTACCACATCCTATTTACCTTTTTGGTTCGTGCATGAGATGGTTGGATCTTGGAGAATGATAGTGAATTATTGTAAGCTTAACTAAGTGATGACTATAATTGTAGCTGTTGTACAAAATGTGGTTTACTTGTTTGAGGAAATTAACACTCTCTCGATACCTGATATGCAGCTATTGATTTGGCAAAAGCCTTTTTCTCCATATCTATCCATAAGGCCCACTAGAAACAACTGGCTTCCAAGTGGCAAGGTTAATAATATACTTGTACTGTCCTACCACAGGAGTATATCAGCTCTCTGACCCTGTATCAGAACTTAATTCACAAGAGATCTTGATCATCATTTTTTTCCTACAAAGTACCATGCTTGTCCATTACATTGTTGACATGCAGATGGACCAAGTGAGCAAGAGGTAACAACCATTCTGGACTTGTTGGTAGAACATTTGCATCTCAGAAGATGGAAAATAAGTTCAACTAAAATTCACAAGCCTTCTACCTCAGTAAAATTTCTAGGTTCAGTGGTGTGAGGCAGACAAAGATAGCCCTTCTAAAGTGAAGTTGTCACATCGTGGCACTCCTACAACCAAGAAGGAACCACAGTGCCTGGTGGGTCTCTTTGCATTTTGGAGGGAATATATTTACCACTTGGGTGTGATAATCTAGCCCATTCACCAAGTGTCTAGAAAGCTGCTAGGCTTGAGTAGGGCCTAGAAGAGGAGGAGGCTCTACAGTAGGTTCAGGCTAATGTGCAGGTTGGTTTGCTACTTGGGTGATATGATCCAGCAGACTCAGTAACACTTACAGTATCAGTGGCAAATGGGGTTGCTGTTTGGAGCCTCAGGTATACCTCCAGAAGTGTGTTAAAATAGAGGCCCTTAGGAGTTTTGTGAAAGTCTCTGCTATCATCAGAAGACAGCTACTCTGCCTTTGAGAAACAGCTTCTAGCCTGCTACTGGACTTTAGTGGAAGATGAATGCTTCACCATGAAACAACAAAATCCCATTAACCTGAGCTACCCCTCATGAGTTGGGTGCTACCTGAAACCCTGACTCATAAAGTTGAATGTGCCCAGCAATACATCATCATCAAATGGAAGTGATATACATGTGATTAGGCCTGAGCAGGTCTTAAAGGTTCACGTAAGTTACATGAGGAAGTGATCCAAATGCCCATATTTCCTACACCTGCTGATTAGGCTCCTGTTTCCAGCATGTACCCATGGACTTATGGAACCATCGACTCATGTTGTTGGACAAAGGAAGAGATGACTAAGTCTTGGTTTATAGATGGATCTCCATATTAGGTAGATACCACCCAAAGCTAGACAGCCCAGCACTCCACTGCCTTTCCAGGACATCCTTGAGGACAGAGATAAAAAGAAATCTCTCATAGTGGGCAGAGTTTCAAGCAGCGCACTTGTTTTTATATTTTGCTTGGAAGAAAAAATGGACAGATATGCAACTACATACTGATTCATGGTCTGTAGCCAATTGTCTGACTGAATGGTCAAGGACTTGGAAAGGGCATGACTGAAAGATTGGCAACAAAGGTATTTGGGGAAGAAATAGCTGTATAGATCTCTCATTATGGGTGAAGGATGTGAAAGTATTTATGTCCAGTGTAAATGCTCACCAAAATTACCTCAGCAGAAGAGAACTTTAATAATCAAATGAATAAAATGACCTGTTCTGTGGCTAGAGTCAACCACTTTCCTCAGCTACTCTTGTTATTGTTCGATAAGCTCATGATGTGATCACTCTGGTATGGTAGAAGTTATATATGAGCTCAGCAACATAGACTTTTACTAAACAAGACTGGTCTGTCTTCAGCCTCTCTAAATGCCTAATCTGCTAGTAGCAGAGAGCAACACTGAGTCTGTGATATAACACCACAGGTGACATGGTATAACCTGGTGCCAGGTTGATTATATTGGACTGTGTCTATCATGGAAGGGGCAGTACTTTGTCATTCCTAGAAAAGATATTTAATCTTGTTATGGGTTTGCATTTCCTGCATGTATTGCTCCTGGACTATCACCAATGGACCTAAAGAATTCTTCATTCACTGTCATGGTGTTACAAACAGCATTGTTTCAAATGAAGAAATGTCCCTCATGACTAAAGAAGTGTGATCATGGAATTCATTGGTTTTACCATGCTCCTCATCATCTAGAAGCAGTTACTTTGATAGAAAGGTGGAATGATCTTTTGAAGATGAAGTTAAAGTGCTACGTATACCTTGCAGGGTTGGGGCAAGATTCATCAGATGTGCATGCTCTTAATCAGTGCCAAATACATGGTAGTATTTGTCTGATAATCAAGATAATAGGCCCAGGAATCAAGGAATGGAAAGAGGAATAGGAACACTCACCATTAACCTTAGTGACCCACTAGCAAAACTTTTAATTCCTATTCCCCTGATTAAATGCTCTGCTGGCCTAGAAGTCTTAGTTCCAGAAGGGAAAGGTGTCAACTATGAGGCATAAAAATGATCTCATTGAACTGGAGGCTAAGACTTATTTTTGGTCTTTTCTGGCTCCTTATGCCTATGAGTCAAGATAAAAAGAGAATTACAGTGTTGATGGGGATGATTGATCCAAACTACCAAGGGGAAATTGGACTACTCCACAATGGAAGTTAGGAAGACTATGAATGCAAGAGGCCCTTCAGGACATCTCCTAATACTACTATGCCTTGTTATTTAGGTCAATGGAAAATTAGCAACTCAATCAGACAGGACAATAAATAGCCCTGGAATAAAGGTATGGTTTACTTCACCAGGCAGAGAAACTAGACTTGCTGAGGTGCATGCTGAAGGGCAAGAGAATACAAAATGGATAGTAGAAGGTATTTATAAATACTAGATGCACACTGTGTGACCAGTTAAAGAAATGAGGTTTATAATTTTCATTGTCATGAGTACTTCTTTCTGATTTTGTTAACATGCTTGTATATATGGTCATATGCTAATCAGATATTTTTGCTTTCTAACTTCGTATCATAATGTTGATTAACTTAAAATCTTCACTTAGATATTGTTAAATCTACATTGTAATGACTGTGTTATGGAATGTGAGAAGAGTAAGAATCATTTTGCTTTTTTTCTGGAGAGGGAATTAGTGTGTGCCCATTTATATGCAGGATAGTCATATCATATTAGGTGTAATTATGAAGTTACTATTGTAGTTGAAGATTAAGTGAGGTTTAAGGAGACGTGTCTCATTGTCAGGTTGATAAGGAGTAGATTGTGATCATTAATCATGATATGTCAACTTGAATGGGTTGAGTAATACCTTTCAGATGAGCAAACACAGTCCTGTGTACATCTATGTATGACTGACATGTGGATTAGTAAACTGAGGAGGGACGCCTCATCCTGCTGTGTGTTGCACCCACTAATAGACTTACAACCTTAATGGAATAAAAATGGAAAGAAGTAAATGTGCCTGCTTTGAAATGAGTCAGTCTTTTACTGATATTACCTTGGACACCAGACTCCTGGTCTCCATTGTCTTTGATCTTCCAGAACAGACTATGACATTTAAATCTAAAAATGTTCCTTCAAATTCTCACATGTGTGGAAGATGATTGGATCATGGGATACTCTATTTATCTGTGAATTAATCCACTGATGAATCCATAGGTAAACATGCTGTTAGGAGGTAGGATCCAGTCAGAAGAGACAGGTCACCAGGGGTGTGATATGGAAGGTTTTATCTATCTCCCCAATTTCTCCCTTTACTTTCTGCCTGCTGACCTCTATGAGCACATTTGCTTTGCCAGATCCTCCTGTCATGCCCTACCTGCCTTGGACTCAGGCAACTACGGACTGAATCCTCTAAAACACATGAGTCAAAATAAATTTCTCCTCCTTGAAATTGTTGGTGTCAAAGTATTGTGCCTAGTGATAGGAAAGTGACTAGATACTGACTCATGCTGGTGATATCCCAGTGAGCTCCCAGGCCTTTGACCTTGGACTGTTGCTTCATCCATGATCCTTCCTCATACCTCTTTCTCTCTGTCCCTGCTCCCTGCCTTTGTGTCCAGGCTGCCATGAACTAAGCTTCTTTGCTGTGTTGTGCCTTGCCTGCTTGCTGTCCTCCTGTGTAGCCAGTGGGCCATGAACTGAATCCTCTGAAACAGTGTGAGCCAGATTAAATCTCTCCTGTAAGTTGTGAGTGTCAGGTGCTGTGTCTCCATGATGAGAAAACTAATGTAACTACCTTTACAGAGATACCAAGTATCAAAAGAGAGACCATTTTCATAAGATGAGAGCTGTTATACCCGAGAAGAGAGTGTGTCACTCTTGAATGCCCCAGTTTCCTTCTGGAATCTCTTCTCTGTGCTGGGTTGACTGGAGATAACTTTGTGGAGCAGGCAGAATGCATAGCATCAACAGAGGAACTGGGATTATATTCTATGTTCTTGCATTGTCTCCTAAATCCTTTTTGGAATTCTTGCTTTTATTTTTTTTAATGTGACATGACTATTTACTTCAAGATTAAATCTAGGCATTAAGACTTTTGACACTGTCCAGTTAAAATTAGAGAACTCACAAACTTTTATGCTAGTGATACCTTAAATAAAAAAATACAGAAAACTGATGGCATTTAGTATATATGATAAGAATTTTGGCACATTTATATATGTTATATCAACTACTTTAATTTGATATATATTTCCTCCAAAATCAGTAATAAAGCAATGACATCCAGTCTCACTATTCCTATATATTTCTTGAAATTTTATCTACAGCAATTAACCAAGAGAAAGCAATAAAAGGAATACAAATAGGGAAGGTAAAATCAAATCATTCTTGTTTGCAAGTGAGCTGATCCTAAATTTAGAAGTCCTGAAAGATTCTACCAAAAGACTTGAAATTCAGCAATGTTAGAAAAATACAAAATCAACATTATAAAATCAATACATTTTCTGTACACCAATGTCAGATTAGCTGAAAAAAATCAAGAAGACAATTCCATTCACACTAGTGTCAAAAAAGGCCTAATGATCAGTTTAAGCAAAGAATAAAACACCTCTACTATGAAAGTTTCACAACACTGAAGAAATTAAAGAAGACACTGGAAGATAAAGAGACTTCCCCTGTTCATGGGTAGGAAGAATTGACATACTTAACCTAGACATACTACCAAAAGTGATCTACAAATTCAGTTCAAATTCCATCAAAATACCAGTAACAGTCTTCCTAGAACCAGGAAAAAATTCTTAAATTCACATGAAAACGCGAAAGACCCAAAGGAGTCTAAGCAACCCTAAGTAACAAGATCAAGGTTGGAGAGATCACAATGCCTGATTTTAAATTACACTACAGGGGAAGATGGCAGAGTTGTAAACAGCAGAGAAAACAGCCTCTCTGAAAGACACTATCTAGATGTGGGAATATACCAGAGTGAGGAAGACAAAAAGGAAGGAAATGGGTCCTCGGACGCAGGAAGAATCTGAAGTCTGAATCTAAGCTCACAGAGAGAGTGAAAATAAAAACTTCAGTGAAGGAGGTGCCTTCACCTACAGCCAGACTCACTGCATGAGGGGAGCTGTTGGAACCTGGGGACTTGCAGTCATGGTGTTGGTGGCAGCTGGTGACCCCAGGGGACTCTGAAGAGAGACTCAGCAGTGGAAGGGAGTGGCAGACATGGAGGACTGTGCTGGTTGGCAGTGAGTGCAGAGAATTCGGTTCTTCCAAGGCAGAAAGCAATTGGCTGGGAGCCATTTTGGAGTCGGGCAGGATAAGCCCAGAACCAAAACTGTTGCAGGCTTCCTCCAGCATCTCCTAGCTGGGTGCAGACCCATGGAGATTGCTTGGACTGCTGCATGCCCAGTGAGTCTGGTCTCTGGGCAGTCCTGCTAAGGTTGTCTACTACTCTGTCATAAAGCAACTGCTGGCTTGTGGGGACACAGTGCCATGATTCAGGACTCTGTCTCCACAGGCTGTCTACTAGTGATTCCAGAAAGAATCCTGGAAGTGGGGTTTTTTGTTGTTTCTTTTTTGTTAATTTGTTTTTGTTTTTCTTTTCTTCTTTTCTTATTTGTTTTATTCAGTTTGTTATTTTTCTTTCTTTTTATTATTTTCTTTCTTTTCTTTCTTTTTTTTCTTTTTCTTTTTGACTGTGAGCACGGTTTCTGGCCTCCTTTTGGGTGTGGTTTTGTTCTGTTCTAATTTTTGTCTCTTTTAGCTCTCTTTTCCCTCAGCCTTCTGCATCAGTTTCCTTAAGTTGGTGGGATCCATTTTTGTCCTCCCACCTACTTGTAATCTCTTTCTCTTTTCCCACTTCTCTGTCTTCTACTTAATCCATTTTGGGTCCTGAACCTTGAGGACAGAATTGATATATTGCAGACTTACGTATTGTATTTGATTGTTTTTCATTCTGTTGTATGGCCACAGATTCAGTTTATGTGGTTGAGGGTTGCAATTCAGGGGTTGGCTCAGTTTATTGTTTTTTTGGGTGTGTTTGGTGCTGTGGGTGCCACTGCAGCCAAAATTAACACAATTGGTCCAGGACTGAGAACGTCTGAGGGTCACAGAGAGTCCTGACGGTGCCAAAGAACCAGGGACTGGGCCAGGTGAGTGATAGCTTCTCATCTGTAGCAAACTGAGGTGGGATCTTCCAACAGACTTGGAGCCCAGGAGCCAGCTACACCTGGAAGATACCTCAGAGAAGTAATCATCACCTGGATGTCCTTAATACCACCAATAAGGCAATCCACCATAGGCAACTAACAAGTATCATTCTAGGAATTAAACTAAAAAAGAAAAGAAATGAGAAGACACTTAAACAAGACACAATCTCAGCCACCCAGATCAGCAAAGGCAAACTTAGGGGGCAATGAGGCTGGAAAATCCAAAAACTCCCTACCAGGTCTCTCCAAAGTGGTAACAATGCAATTGAATGAGGCTCTGGAAAAAATGAGGTCAGAAATAATCTGTCAAATAATTACACAGATTACCAAAATACACAGCATGCTTAGTGATGTTGGAGCAGACACAGACAAAAAAATGAGCTTAAACAAATTATGAAGCACAACATAGGAAATGAATGAATTTCATAATGCAGATTCAAGCAGATATCAATACTCCACTGAAAGATTTTGAAACAGATTAGGCCAATGTGAGGACAGGAACTCAGGTAATGAAGACAGGCTTGCAGTTAGTGACCAAGAAAAGAAAGATTTCTCAAAACTAGCAAGGGAACATGAGAAATCAACCCAGCAGCTGCTTGATGAGACAAAGAATAACTTAAGCTTAATTGGACTCAATGAACAAGCAGGAGATACCACAAATGACATTAAAAACATGTTCATGCACATTGTGACAGAAAACTTTCCTGGTAGAGAAAAAGAATTTTACATACAAATAAGTGAGGCACATAGAACTCCATTTAGCAATGATCAAAAAACAAACAAACAAACAAAAAACAACAACAAAAAACTACCTCCAGGCATATTGTAGTCAAGATTCCAGAAATAAATCTTATAAAGGAGGACCAGTCAGAATTACAGCTGACTTCTCGGCACAAACTCTCAAGTCAGGGAGAGCTTGGAGTGAAGTACTCTAAGTTCTAAAAGAAAGCAACTTTCAACCAGACTGATGTATCCTACAATACTATCTTTCAAGAAAGATGGAGAAATAAGATACTTCCATGACAGAGAACATTTGAGGAAATGTATGACCACTAAACCAGTACTACAAAATATTCTGAAGGGCATTTTAGAAAGAGATAATAAGGACTACAGCTCCATGAACCCCAACAGAAGAAATCCACAAACAATTAGAGGGAAGGAAAAAGAGAAAAAGGGGGGAACCAATAATAGGAAAATAAAATGACAAGGATAAGTCAATACACATCAGTTTTAACCATTGATGTTAATGGTCTCAATTCACCAGTCAAAAGTCATAGATTGGCAAAATGGATCAAGAAGCAATATCCAACAATATGCTGTATACAAGAAATACATTTAATTAAAAAAGAAACTCATAGACTGAAAGTCAAAGGATGGAAAATAATACTCCATGCAACAGGAATTTAGAAAAAAGCAGGGGTTGTTATCCTATTTACAGATAAAGTCAGTTTCAAGCCAAGACTGATTAAGAGAGACAAAGAAGGTCACTATATTTTGGTAAAGGGAACAATCCAAGAGGAAGACATAACTGATAGGTTCTGCTAGCCTGGGGCTTAGCTATCTGTAACATGACATCCCCCCAACTTGGTACTGAACCCAGAGAAACAACTTAACTCTCCAAGAATAAGCTCCATGTTTTCCTTCTCATTCCAGAGCTAAACGTCCCTCTCGCTTTTGCACATGCACCGAGCCCTCTCCAATCCCAAGACTCCACAACACCCCAAGCCTCCACTCCAGCCCCCAGCAAATCTTTCTGTCTCCTGCTTTACACAGGCAGGTGCTCCTTCAAATCAGCTGTTAATATGTCATTTTGCCCACCTCCCAAACTCCACCCCCAGCCAAAGTTGATAAAGGTAACTACACTCGTTTGTTCTTGTTGAGAGCTTTTACATCCCCTGGCCCCTAAAGTTCTCCCATGCCCTCTGCATTAAAGGCCTCTTCCTTCTCTCTCTCGCTCTTATTTTCTCTGTGCTGCTTCAGATTGAGTGACCTTAAAATAATCAAACAATAACTATCATAAATATATATGCAACAAACATTAGTGCACCCCGTTATACAAAACAATTATTAATGGATGTGAAAAATCAAGTAAACCTTTATACAATTGTATTGGGAGACCTCAATACCCCACTGTCACAAAAAGATAGATCAACTAAGCAAAAAATCAGTAATGAACTATTAGAATTAAATCAAACTTTTGAGCAAATGGACTTAATAGATGTCTATAGAGTCTTCCACCCCACAACATCTGAGTACACATTCTTCTCAGCTACACATGGGACATTCTCCAGAATAGACTATACACTGGCTCAGAGAACATGCTTAAGTAATTGTAAATGAATTGAAATTATCCCATGAATTCTATCAGACCACAGTGCAATGAAATTGGAAATCCATGCCAAAGGAAACCACAAGAACTTCATCAACACATGGAAATTAAATGCACCCTACTGAACAATCAATGGGTCACAGATGAAATTAAAGAAGAAATGAGACAGGTTTTACAGTTGAATGAAAATTACAATGCAATATACAGGAACTTGTGGGACACGATGAAAGCAGCCTTAAGAGGAAAATTTATGGCAGTAAATATTGATATCAGGAAAACAGAGCAGGCACATATAAACAACCTAATGTTGAACCTAAAACTTCTAGAAAAAGAAGAGCAGGCTAAATCAAATGCTCGTACATGGGAGGAAATTATAAGGATCAGAGCAGAAATTAGCACACTGGAGACTTAAAAAAAAACAATACAAAGAATCGTTGAATAGAAGAGTCGGTTCTTTGAAAGATTAAATAAAATAGATAAAACCTTGGCCAACCTTATTAAAAAAAGGAAAGAAAAGACTCAAATCCATGCAATTGGGCATGCAAAGGGTGAAATCACAGCAGACCCAATAGAAATCCAGAAAATCATCTATACCTACTTTGAAAACTTATATTCTAATAACACAGAAAATATAGAAGAAATGGACAGATTCCTAGATACATATGAATTACCAAAATTGAATCAAGAAGATGTAAAAATCCTAAATAACCCAATATCAATAAATGAAATTAAAGATATAATTAAAACCTATCAACAAAGAAAAGTCCGGGTCCTGATGGACTCACTGCTGAATTCTACAAGAAATTTAGTGAAGACCTACCACCACTACTTTTCAAACTCTTTAATGAAATTGATAGGGAAGCAATACTCCCAAATTCATTCCTGGAAGCAAGCATTACTCTGATTCCAACACCAGAGAATGACTCAACTAAGAAAGAGAATTACAGGCCAGGCTCTCTAATAAATATTGATGCAAAAATCCTCAATAAGATACTGGCAAAAGCACTGCAGCAAATTATGAGAAAGATTGTATACCATGATCAAGTGGGATTCATCTCAGGGATGCAGAGATGGTTCAACATACATAAATCCATAAATGTAATACATCATATTAACAGAGCCAAGGATAAAAATCATAAGATTATCTCCATAGATACAGAAAAAACTTTTGACAAAGTCAAGCATCCATTCATGACAAAAACTCTAAAGAAAATTGGAATAGATGGTCTTTTTCTCAATCTGATAAAAGCCATCTATGACAAAACAACAGCCAACATCATACTAAACTGAGAAAAACTGAAAGTTTTCACTCTAAATTCAGAAACAAGAGAAGGATACCCACTGTCTCCAATCTTACTCAACATAGTCCTGGAAACTATAGCCAGAGCAATTAGACAAGAGAAAGAAATAAAAAGAATAAAGATAGGAAAGGAAGAAGTTAAACTATCATTATTTGCAGATGACATGATACTCTACTTAGAAGATCCCAAAAATTCCACCAAAAGACTTCTAGATTTAATAAGTAGATTTAGTAATGTAGCTGCTTACAAAGTCAACACTCAAAAATCAATAGTCTTCTTTTACATGAATAGCAAATTAACTGAGAGAGAAATCAGGGAAACAATACCTTTTGCAATAGCATCTGAAATAATGAAATACTTAGGAATCAATCTAACAAAAGATGTAAAAGACCCCTATATTGAAAACTATAGTACTCTGAAAAAGGAGGTTGAAGAGCATATTAGAAAATGGAGAGACATCCCATGCTCTTGGGTAAGAAGAATCATTATAGTGAAAATGGCCATACTTCCAAAACTGTTATTCAGATTCAATGCAGTCCCAATAAAAATTCCAATAGCATATCTTACAGAATTAGAGAAAACAATCCTAAAATTCATCTGGAACCAGAAGAGACATAGAATAGCAAAAGTGATCCTGGACAATAAAGACAAGAAAGGGGACATCACAATTCCTGACTTGAAATTATGCTATAAAGCTACTGTGATAAAACCCAGTGTGGTCCTGGCAAAAAAAAAAAAAAAAAAAAAAAAAAAAAAAAAAAAAAAAAAAAAAAAAAAAAAAAAAAAAAAAAAAAAAAAAAAAAAAAAAAAAAAAAAAAAAAAAAAAAAAAAAAAAAAAAAAAAAAAAAAAAAAAAAAAAAAAAAAAAA
>RJWM01004969.1:0-10675 GCA_004363535.1 Dasyprocta punctata | reverse complement strand
TAAGCTACCTTGTCTTTGGCAAAGGTGTGAAACACATTTATTGGAAGAAAGATAGCCTCTTTAATAAATGGTGTTGAAAAACTGGCTTTCCGCATTCTGAAGATTAAAACTGGACCCATATCTTTCACCGTGTACTAAGCTAAAATCTGAATGGATTAAAGACCTCAATATTTAAGAAGAAACATTAAATTTGCTGGAAGATAGAGTAGGTAAAACTCTTGAAAACATTGGTGGAGCCAAAGACTTCATGAATAAAACCTAGATTGCACAGGAACTGTCACAAAAAAATCAACAAATGGTATCTTATCCTACTGAAAAGCTTTTGCACAGCAGAGAAACCACCAATAGAGTGAAGAGACAACCCAAAATGTAGGAAAAGATGTTTACCAGCTGTCCCTCAGCTAAAGGATTACTACCAAGAAGGCATAAAGAACTAAAAAAAAAAAATCAGTCTTTCCAGATTTAAAGACCCAATTCAAAAATGGGCATCTGAAATGAACAAACAGTTTTCAGATGAAGAAGTACAAACAACAAATAAATACATGAAAAAATGGTCAACAGCACTGGTCATTCAAGAGATGCAAATTAAAACAACACTGAGATTTTACCTCACCCCAGAAAGAATGGCTAGCATTAAGAAGTCAACCAATAACAAGTGCTGGAGGGGCTGTGGGGAAAAAGGAACCCATCTCCACTGTTGGTGGGAGTGCAGGCTGGTGCAACCACTGTGGAATTCAGTGTGGAGATTCCTCAGAAAGCTAGGATTGGAGGTCCCATTTGACCCAGCTATTTCCCTTCTAGGTATCATCCCAAAAGAACTAAAAACATCATACCATAGTGATATATGTGCACCTGTGTTTATAGCAGCACAGTTCATAATAGCCAAATCTTGGAAACAACCTAAATGCCCATCAACAGAGGAATGGACATAAAAGATGTGGTATTTCTATATAATGGAATACTACTCAGCTATAAAGAATGATAAACTGAACATTTTTATACTTAAATGGATACACTTTGAGAACATACTTATTAATGAAATAAATAAGTCATACATGTGTAAGCATCATATTGTTTCACTTGTGTGACAAGCTGAAAGGAAAACTATGTGTATGTTTATGTATATGTATATAAAAATAGTTAAGATAGTGAAAAAAAGCACAATGGCCTCTTTTGTCATCCACATGACCTTTCTAGAAGTGAATTCAATGCCTCCCTTCACTGAAAAAAAGTAAGAATTCTGCTGAGATTTTGATAGATCTTTAGGTGAATCCATAGATAAATTTAGGGAGAATAAATGTTTTGATATTTGTCCAATTCACATATAGTCTCTCTCCACTTATTTAGGCTGTATTTGTGCATTTTTGATAAGATTTTATAGGTGTTAGGATACAAATAATGAATACATTTTGGTAGATTTATAAGTAATGTTATTTTAAGCTTTTTTGTGATGTTAACTTGTGCCTTTACAATTTTACTTTTGAATTGCTCATTGCTGGTATACAGGCCAACACTAGATTTCTGTATATGGTGTTGTGACCTTGTACCATGACCTGGCTAAACCTGCTTGTCTATTCTATTGATTTTTATGTAGATTCTTTGTAAATAATCTATAATCTACATTTTAAAAATTACACTACAAAGTCATACTAACAAACACAGCACAATATTGGCACAAAAATAGATATGTAGACCAAAAGGAACAGACTGGTGAACATGCAAACAAACTCATGTAACTATATCCATATGATTCTGGACAAAGGAACCAAAAATACACATTGGAGAAAAGACAAACTCTTTCAGAATTGGTGCTGGGAAAACTGGATATATCTTGTAGAAGACTGAAACTAGCTCCCTTCCCTTTAACCCTGTACAAAAACCAATTCAAACCAATTCAGTGGATCAAAGACCTAGATGTAATACTCTACACTTTGAAATTGCTAAAAGAAAACATGGGGGAATGATTAAAGCCATAGGCACAGGGAAAAACTTTCTGAGTATGACTGTAATGGAATAGGAAATCAATAAATGGAACTACATCAAATTAAAAAGTTTCGGCACAGCAAGGGAAACAATCAACAGGGTAGAGATAACAAACTTTGTGTCTATCTCCCAAATTTTTCTCTTCTTTCTAAGGATATCACCTATTGTACTGAGGCCCCACCTTAACCTCAAGATGATCTCGCTTGGAGATAATTTAATCACATCTGTAAAAAGCATCATTTACAAGTAAGTTCACGTAGGTACCATGGGGTTAGGACTTGGCTCATGTCTTCTTAGAGGACATCCTTCAGCCAGCTTTAGCCAGTGACACCCTCTCTATGTTTCTTTTATTATTCAGTTCTGCTTTTAGATCGTTAGTGTTAAGTAGTTTGATTATTTTTAGACTGAAACTCCAGTGGGTTATTAAAACCATAGACATTCACTCATTGTGAAAATTCTTGAGTCTACTAACAAATATGTCACATCCCCAGAGTAACTTAGAGCTCCTAAAATTGCCTTGCTGATTTCTAGAAATGTTTTCTCCATAAGCAGATCCTCTATCACTAATACTAGGATGAGAATCTATAATAGGCATAGCACAAACTCTACTGATATTGGGGTCAGTGATGTTATAGTATAACAATTTTGGTTTATCCTGAGATTTCTCATTAGTGAGGTTTGATGTGAGCTCTATTTAACTTTTTAAATTAAGACATTTATGGACAATTATAACATGGTATTTAGATTTTATCTGAAATATATATGAAGCACAGATTTCATATATTAATCAGTTTCTGATAGACATAAATAAAATAATAATAAACAGAATTTTTGTGCTTCAGTGTGTGGAATTAACACTCCCACTTGGACTGGAAACGTTAAATCATTAATCACTTCCCCAGGGTTTTGCTTCCTGCTCTAATGCCTTCACTTCACTCATTACAGTGCAGCACAAAATTGCTTTTGCTAAACCAGATATTGTTTGTAATTTTTATAATCAATTTCTGATATGCAAAATATTAAATTTTTTCTTATTATAGTGAATGTAAACACAAAATCACTTGGTAAGTTGGAAAAATATCACTTTCTTACTTATAAGATTGTAATAGAATAAATTATTTATTGTCTGTAAGATCCATTTTATGTATCCATGTATCCTGATTTTAAAGATGTTGACCTGTTAAACAATGAGCTTTTTAGACTTAATCCTTAACCCATAAATCTATGCATTGAATAACCTTAACTGCATACTTTATTTAACAAAATAACTTATTATCCTTTCTTATATTGCATTTGGCCTCATTGCCTTTTATGTTTTGTTTTGCTTAATGAATTACTGTCTATCCAGTTTCTTCTGAGAAGCACTGTTGCTTCTGCCACATGTCACACTTATGGACAAAATTGGAGTGACTCCTAGGGAAGATACCTTTGGTAACCAGTGTCACCTGATTAAGATTAAGCTGGTGATATTCTTGGAGTTTTCTCAGATAACTTAACTAGGTTTTCTAGGAATTTATAAATTAAAAGGTTAATGACTGCTTCCATGTTTTTATAGAGGGGACCTCAATCTAGTTTCAGAGGAAAAATTCTTTGAGAAAACAAAATCCTAAAGGAAGATTTTTGTATGCAGAAAGTAGATTTAGCTCCTTTAGGGAGTGGCATGCTTTTGTTCAATTCTCTCCTTAATTCCTTCTGAACCAGTGTAGCAGGGAGTTGGAATGAGAAATTGAATGTAGGATTATAGGTTCTAAGACAAGGGGAAGCACCAATTTAAGGCTCAGGAAATTTGGTCTGTGCTTTTTGACAGTGTGGGTATTTCTCCAGGATGGAAAAAATGTGGTCCATCACACAGAGATCCTTGCCAGCAATAAGCGATGAGGAAGGATTTAGTGAAATTTTGCCAGTAACTCCAGGTTTATTGCTTAATGAACAGAACATTTTCTTGGGATTTTAAGTCTATGTAACAAGGGACATAATTTTTTTTCTCTTAAGGTTAAGATATTCTGTTCTATCACCAGGAGGTAATCCCCACCTGGAAACTAGTACCATGAGTGGGCTGCTGCCAGAGTGGGGACAGCCACACCCAAGCCTCTCTCTGTGAGTCAGCGCCATTCACGGCCTGTGGAGGGAGAGAACCAGACCTCACCAGACCTGCAGGGAAACCATACCATTTTCATTGTTTTGTTGGATTGGGTTTTATTCTCTTTTGTTTTGTTTGATTATATTAAATCTGATGGCATAAGCAGCTATTTGAAAGTTTACAAGACATATTATGGTAGCCATTTTGGATTTACTATTGTCTTGTCTTGAAGTCCTTTATTGCATTCATTGCTTTGTTTTTATTACATCTATTCTATTATGTTCTGTTCTATTTTTATTATGTCCAAGTTATCTGCGGCTGTTCTGTTCAAGTTTTGCTATGTCTGAAGTTATCTCTAGCTATTCTGAAGACAGCAAAAGGCATTATGCTAACTATTGTTGGTTTGATAAGGTCTTGAATTCCTGTATCACTTATACTGGTTTATTTTGATTGGTTTTATTCTGTTTTATTTTCCTTGGTTTTATCCTCTTTAAAATTAAAAACAAAAAAAATTCTATTCTGAGTACAAATTGTAGGGAATCATTTTAGCCTTTCATAATAGGTATGCATATATTTTTACTATGATTGCATTTAAAAGGCATAGGGATATATATCTTTGAAACCTATCCAGTCCATTAATTTTTCAGAATGCTGGGAAGAAGACCGAATGAACAGAATTTCTTTCTCTCTCTCTTCTTCTCTCTCTCTTCTTCTTAGGTTCCTATGCCACAGTGATAAATGAAACAATGCATGTAAAAATAGCTACTATAATGATGGTCAGAGTAAGTTCTCAGTAAATCTTGGTTGTTACTGTTATTGGAAAGAATGATGAAAAGCAGCTAAAAGCCAAAAAAAAATATATAACAGACTGCAAGTATGGTATATTGGAATGAGTAGTGATTCAAGTTGTTCTCCTCAAATTGATATCAGAACTCACAGTAAATTAGACTTACTGTGACCTAGGTTTTGATGCAAGAGTAACAGAATGATTTTGGAAAAACATCATTGGGTTAGAAGATAGAAGACATACTGTAATTCCAATTCTTTCACTTACCAGAATTTTTTTGTTGTGTTTTTGAGACAGAGTCTCACTTTATAGTTCAGGGGGACCTTTAACTCACTATGTAGCTCAGGCTGTCCTTAAACTCAAAGCAATTCTCCTTCCTCAGCCTCCCAAGTGCTGTGATTACAGGCATCACCATACTGGGATACTTGCTAGAAATTTGACTTCAGAAAGCTTACTTAATTTATTTAAATTTTTATATCCTCATATGAAAAATGAGGACTGATGATTTCTTCTCAAATTCCATTTGGAGAAGATCTAGTGAAATAAAGTGTTATAGGAGTTTGAGGTATTGGCTTTTACGAAAGGAATTCAACAAATTTACATTGTGTAGAATATGATATTTCTTTTCTATGTTCCAGTTCCCTCACAGCCTTAGGCCATAAAAATGTGTTCCTCTTATGGGAGAATCCCTTGTATGCACATGAGCTATAGAAAAAAAGATATGACACAGAACATCAGTAAAGCAGAACTGGATGTAACCAGAGAAGACTGTATTATAAATACCATGGAATTTATGCTTTGCACAGGTGAGAGTATTTCAGAAGTTAGAATTCCCCTGGAAGATGTTCTCTTTCAGTAAACAGTAGCTTTTTCAGTATGAGGTCTCACAGCAAGAAGGAAAGATGGCAATTTAGTCTGAATATGATAAGTGCTTTGAAAATACAGTTAAATTGCTTTTGATAAGTGGGAAATAGGCAATAAACACAATAAATAGGTTGTACAGTTGTATATTAGAAAGTTTAAATGGTTTAGCTAGAAAACAACCAGCACAACCACAACTCCCATAACACAGTAAACCTAGAACAAGTAGGAGATTTGAGTAGAGAGTAGTAGATTTAAATGGGGAATAAGGTGCAGTCTTACTAGCAAGTTGAAATCTGAACAAAAATTAAAAGAGGTAAAGGAGAAAGATGTGCAACATAAAGATGGTGGAAGAACATTTCAAAGACAGAATGACTGGGTCTAATAGTTTCAGGTAGAAAGACCTTACATGTTCAAGGAATAGCAAGGAAATCATAGGTAACTGGGGGGGGGGTCATAAGGCTATCATTCTCTCTACATGTTTGATGATCTCTGCTGCCACACTTGAATTAAAATTGTAGCTTTAATTTGTCTAATCCATCCCATTACATTTCTAGATCTATATTTATGTTTTGTGTATAAAATATTATTTAAAAATACATTATTTAGGCATACATACTGCAAAAGTGTACATATAAATATATACAAGTGTACCAGTTTGTTTTTCCCATGAGACAGCAGAGGCCATGCTGGGTCTGGGAGGAGCACAACAGGAAGCTAGTTTGATCTTCCCATAAGTTGTGCAAACCAGGGGTGGGGCCCAGAAACAGAGAAGCCAGATTGCCTTTCCAGGGAGCTTTACAGACTTTGTAGGGCCTAGGTAGGGAGAAGCCAGTTCACTTTTCCCATGAGCCCATTGGTGCACAGGCTGAGAATCAAGAAACCCCACCCCCTCCTGGTAAGCAACATGCTGTTTCACAGGACAGACTGAGTTGATAGCAACCCAGGTACAAAAACAACTAAATGCTTGTATTGTTTGATTGACTTTGCAGGATTAAGGCTGGTAGTCTGAGCATCCATTGGGAGGATGACAGTATGCAATATGGCAAATATGGGGATTTCCTTCAGTCTTGGTTTTGAAACCCAATATTGTTCTCACTGTTTTGTTTTGTTCCAATTTATTGTTTTGTTTTATTCAATGCTCTGTTTTGATTGGTTTTATTCTGTTTTATTTTATTCAATTTTACTATGAAGAAATGGACAACTATTGTGAAGATAACAAGATATACTATGGTAGCCATTGTTGATGACCTATTGTCCTATTTTGAAGTTTTATACCACTTTCACTGCTTTGTTTTGATTGGCTTTATTCTATTTTGTATTGTTGGGTTTTATTCTCCTTAAAATAAAATATATATATATATATATATATATATATATATACAATCAACACATGTAATTATGTGCATTGATAAAAATGTTTATAAATACCTGTGTCTATATAGAGAGATACAGATATTTGTTTGGACTGTTCTATACAGAGCCCTTATTTTCTAATTTGGGATTAACCTTTTCTAGTTAATGATTTTTTTAAAAAATGTATTTTTGAAGTTGTGCCTCTATTTATAGTTATATGCCAGTAATTATACAGATGATGATTTAAGTCAATCATGTTATGCAGAGTAAATTGACAATTTCATTTAAAGTTTGTTGTCTCAACGTTTTATATTTAGGGAGTATATTATATAATATATTTACAAAGAAGTATTTTGAAATAAAAATAAAATAATTATAAAGTTTTATGATTGTATAAGTAAGATTTGTTCTTTGTTTTCTAGGAGAAATATTCTGTGTTAATTTCAAACAAAATTTAGACTTTAGTGCATAAAATAATACATGTATAGATCTGTTACATTACAGTAAGTTTCACTACCTTTCTAGGTGTGTACTTCTGTCTAACCACAAAGTATTTGCAAGAGAGGTAAATATTAATTTCCTTATTCATATTTTATGTTCAGTTTGTTCATTCCAATATTTTTCTATAACTGTGATCCTAATGAAACTGTGATACCTGCTTCTTGTCTAGCTTTGACCCCTCTTTCCTGATAGCAGTTTCTCTGGGATTCCTCTACTCTCTGAAACTTGACCTGCCTTTCAACCAAGAAACAATAGAATACAAAATAAGAAATAATTAGAATAAGAAAAATTCTTTTCCTCGCTTGATACCTTTCTTACCACATTTGAAGAAACTTACCTACTTTTTTTATTAATGTGAAAATCATGCTCAGTAAGCCACCTGTGTTAAGGTACTGTTTCTCATTGTTGAATGGTACATTTCTGATGGAATTTCAGCTAGAGTGATGTGAATTCTTGACGTCACACACTTCTACTCTTACAATGGAAATACCAATACAAACTTTTATTTATAGAAAACAGATTTTTTGTCTAAATATGAAGGAAACACAATTTTCTGAAAGATGCTACAGTAAGTCCCTGACATGCAAACATTCAAGTTGTGAACTTTCACATATACAAACAGACGAACCTTGCATTAGGAACATTCCTAGATGAGAATAAATTGCACAGGTAGCTCATGTGTCTGCTAGATGTGTCACAGTTGTATTGCTGTGCACGTACTGCACACTGTGATAGTGCAGAACCAGGATTTCTGGAAGCAAGAGAAAAAGTGGCAATGAAGTGGAGGAGATGCACAGAAGTGCAAAGCAATATGCATTGTATATTTGTGTTAAGGTATACAGATCTGTTGGACTTATGAAAAAATTTGAATTACAAACATTCTCCCAGAATGGACCTTGTTTGTAAGTTGGGGACTTATGGCATGGGAAATAATTTCCTGGCCTAATATCCTAGTGGCATTATACAGTCCCCAATGGACTTTCCTTTTTTTTTATTTAAGCGAAGAAAAAAAAGAAAAAAAGGACGTATATAACAAAGACAACAAGCAAAAGAGACAAACAAATGAGTAGAGTAAATGCACGACAGTAGCATTGCAGGTTTACAAAACCAGATGATAGAAAGTTGACAATGGTTGCAATATTGCATATCGTTATCTTTAAAATGGTTACTTACACTAACAGATATAGACATGTAAAATTGATCTAATCATATGAGTATTAATTGTTCTTTCTCAATAATGAATACATTCAGCAGTGTGTTCATTTTAGTTATCTTACATATACATATATACAGGTTTATATCTTTTACTCTTCCCTTTTCTCTTTCCGCTTATTCCCTTCCCAATTACTTTTGCTCTTTGAGCTGTTTTTTACCCTTACATAGGATTTATTATAGATTTTGGATCATATATACTTTTCTGTTTCTTACACTAGGGAGACAATACGGTATTTACATATGTGGGTTTGATTTATCTCACTTATGACTGTGGTCTCAAGTCATGACCATTTACTTACAAAAGTCTCAATGCAATCTTTCCTAATAGCTGAGTAGTACACCACTGTATAAAAATACCACATCTTTTTTATCCATTCTTTGATTGATGGGCACTTGGGTTGTTTCCAAGATCTGGCTATTACAAATTGGGTTGCTATATACTTGGGTGCACAGATATCACTGTGGTATGATGTTTTCAATTCTTCTGGAAAAATGCCAGGAAGAGGGATAGCTGTGTTGAATGGGATCTCTAATCCTACCTTCTTGAGGAATCTCCACACCGACTTCCACAGTGGTTGCACCAGCCTACACTCCCACCAACAGTGGAGAAGAGTTCCATTTTCCCCACAGCCCCTCCAGAATTTGTTGTCAGTTGATTTTCTAATCTTGGCCATTCTTTCTGGTGTGAGATGGAATCTCAGTGTTGTTTTAATTTGCATTTCCAGAATGACCATTGATGTTGAACATTTTTTCATATATTTACTTGCTATTTGTATTTCTTTCTCTGAGAAGTGTGTATTCATCTCAGATGCCCATTTTTGGATTGGGTCCTTGAATTTTAGGGGTCTGATTTCTTTTAATTCTTTATATGTTTTACATAGAAGTCCTTTGTCTGATGGACAGTTGGCTAAGATATTTTCCCAGTTCGTGGGATTTCTTTTCACTCTGTTGGAGATTTCCTTTGACATGCAAAAACTGTTTAGTAAGATGAGATCCTGGTTGTTGATTCTGGGAAGTGTTTCCCATGCAATTTGATTTTTATTCATGAACTCTCTGCTTATTCCTATGTCATCAAGATTTTACCTACTCTGTCTTCTAGTAAGTTTAGTGTCTCTGTTTTAATATTCAGATCTTTGATCCATTTTGACTTTATTTTAGTGCTTGGTGATAAGCATGGATCTAGTTTTAGTTTGCAGCATATAGAAAGCCAGTTTTTCTAGCACCATTTGTTAAACAGGCTGTCTTTCTTCCAATGTACCTGTTTGACCCCTTTGTCAAAGATGAGGTGGCTAAGTGTGTTTCTAGTTGTGTCTGTATCTTATAATCTATTCCATTGATCTTCAGGACTGTTTTGATTCCAGTACTATGCTGATTTTATCACAGTAGCTTTGTAGTATAGTTTCAGATCAGGGATTGTGATGCCTCCTGCCTTCCCTTTGTTGCCCAGAATTGCCTTTGCTATTCTAGGTCTTTTCTGGTTCCAGATGAATTTCAGGAATGCTTTCTCTAGCTCTGTGAGGTAGGCAGGTGGTATTTTGATTGGGATTGCATTGAACCTGTATAATAGTTTTGGGAGAATGGCCATTTTCACGATGTTTGTTCTTCCTATCCATGAACAGGGAATATCTTTCCATTTTCTGAAATCTTCTTTGATTTCTTTCTTTAGAGTAATGTAATTTTCACTGTATAGATTTTTTACTTCCTTTGTTAGATTGATTCCTAAGTATTTCATTTTTTTGGATGTTATAGTGAAGGGTGTGGTTTCCCTTATTTCTCTCTCAGTGACTTTGTTGTTTGTGTACAGGAATGCTATTGATTTTTGAGTGTTCACCTTGTATCCAGCTACATTACTAAATTTAGTTATTACTTCTAAAAGTCTTCTAATGGATTTT
>RJWM01004968.1:72500-96289 GCA_004363535.1 Dasyprocta punctata | reverse complement strand
AATCTTACATGTCTATATCTGTCAATATCCCCAACCCCTAGGAAGGTAATGATATGCAATATTGTAACTACTGCCAAACTTCAACCACCTCAGTGTGTAAACCTACAATGTTATCATATCAGATCTGTTGTTGTTGTTTGTCTGTCTTTTTTGACTTTTATTTTTAGCTTCTGTATCTATTTTCTCTTAAATAAAAAAAAAAAAAAAAAAAGACTAAAAAATAAATAAATAAATAAATTTTGATGCAGAGCTGGGTGTGGTGGCACACACTTTAATCCCAGCACTCAGGAGGCTGAGGCAAGAAGATTGTTCATTGCAAGTTAAAGACGAGCCTCGGCTGCAAAGTAAGCTTGAACTGCGTAGTGAGACCCTGTCTCAAACAAAACAAAACAAACAAGCAAACAAAAAAAACCCACCAAAGCAAAAACAAAATAAATTTTTATATATCTAATAAAGATAATTTTAGCTGGGCATGGCGGCACATGCCTGTAATCCCAGCACTTGGGAAGCTGAGGCAGGAGGATCGTTGCAAGTTCAAGACCTGCCTGGGCTACAAAGTGAGCCCAAGCCTAGCTCCAATGCAAAATGAGACCCTGTCTCAAAAAGCCAAAAAAAATTTTTTTTCTTATTTGCTCCTTTCCCATTCTTTCTTTTTTTTTTTTTTTTGGCTTTTCTAGACAGGGTCTTACTATGCAGTCAGGCTGGCCTTGAGCTCACTTTGTAACCCCGGCTGATCTTGAATTCACAACAATTCTCCTGCTTCAGCCTCCCAAGTGCTGGGATTATATGTGTATGCTACCATGCTTGGCTCCCATTCATTTCTTTAACTTGAATATACTTTAATGGTTTTCATTATTGCATAAAATATGGTGGAGAAATAGATAGTACCCCTTTTGCATTGATTTGTAATAAGTGATAAAAATGCTTTTAATGTTTAAATTTTTATTTAAATTTTTTTGATACCGGGAATCGAACTCAGGACCTTGTGCTTGCCAGGCAGGTGCTTGTGCCACTGAGCTATGTCCCCAGCCCCAATGTTTCAATTTTTAAAATTTATTATAATAAAAGACACACCCTCCCCGTCTCCCCCATGCAAATACTTCCCCTCAAAACGCATGTATCCTATCATTCTTGCCACTTTATGAAGCAGTTCTGGGAAGCCTTGTTTTGTGAGTGGCTTTATAAGGTGTGATAAAAAAATATGGCAAATGCTACTGCCAACTACCATCTAGTAGAAAGGGAGACTTGTAAAAATATTACAACCTGTCCCCATCTGTTTTACTCACTTGATCTGGCACTGTGACTTTTGGCCCTTCCCCCAAATCAAGATGATCATGAAAGGTAAATATTTTGAATTGATTGAGTCATCAAGGCAGCCATGACAGTGCAACTAAAGGCACTCAAAAAAGTGATCTTCAAAACTGCTTCCAGAAGTGGTAAGAAAAATGGAATAAATATATTTGAAGCAAGGGGAAGTATTTTGAGGGAGATTAATGGCAATGCGTCTTTTACTAAATTTTTAAAAGTTTAAATTTGTAAAAGTTTAAATATACCATATTTTTCAGTCACACTTTGTATGTATTCTTCTCTCTCAGTTTCCTGTCTCTCACAGATTTCAATAATTGATCTTGTTTTTTTTTTCTTCTTCTTTTTTCTTCTTTTTTTTTCTCAGTACTGGGGATCAAACTCACAACCTCGCTTGGGCCTGCTAGGCAGGTGCTTAGGCCACTGAACCAAACTCCCGGCCCTACTTTTTTCGAGGCAGGGTCACACTGTGTAGTTCAGGCCGACCTTGCTCATGTAGTAGCCCAAACCGGCCTTGAACTCATAACCCTCCATCTACCTCAACCTCCTGAGTGCTGGGGTTAAAGGCGTGTACCACCATGCCAGGCTAATAATTGATCTTGTGATCTAATTTCTGGAGAAGGACCTTAACATGTTTGTGTTAGTTACTTTTCTCCTTGCTGAGACAAAATACTCAATGCCCAAAATTGAGGGAAGAAAGGTTTATTTGGCTCACATTTTGTAGAAGTTTCAGTCTGTATATAGTTAGCTGGCTCCAAGGCAGAGTGGCGTGGCAGACAAGCATTGCAGAGGAGAAACAGTTCATGGCAGGCAGAAGGTAACAAAGCAACAAGGGGGAAGACAAGTTTCTTTTTGCCCCTTATATTCTATCTGGCTACCAGGATTAGGGTGGTACCAAACCAATCAGTGTACTGATTTAGTAATCACACACCTTTAATCCAAGCATCATACACTCTAGCTTCAGCCACCTCTGAAGCCCATCTATGTCCACATGGGGCTTTGGGGAGACATCTGGACCCAAACCATAACTATGTCTGTCCATGTTTATTTATTAATTTTTTATTTTTTATTTTTTATTTTTTGGTACTGGGGATTGAACTCACAACCTCGTGCCTGCCAGGCAGGCGCTTATACCACTGAGCTAAATCCCTGGCCCATGTCCGTCCACATTTAAAATATTGACCCTGACTCTGGCCTGACTGATAACCTGCTTGGTGGTCACATCTGATAGATCAAACTTTATCAGTGTACAAAGGAATGTTTTTGAATTCTTCCTTAGGCTGGGTTCCATCATTAACCCACAGCGTGGCACTTGGTACCCAGAAACATACTAGAAAAGTGGAATCGGCAGTTCACTAAGCAGCTTCCTGGCAAACTTAGTAACCATTTTGTTTTCATACATCTTTCAAACACATAATCTCTTTTGGCAAGAAATACCATGTCTAAATTCTTTTAACTTTCTCTGTCAGCTGTGGCCAGGCTCAGGGAAGTTACCAAATCCTCCGTATTAAAAAAATAAAAATTGGAATAAGCTATCAGTAATTTCACATCTAGGGGTAACTGCTGTTTTAATATTTTTTATGTATTTCAGGTTTCATTTATATATATGGGTATATGTATTTTCAACAATAATTATGTATGATTTTTTGTGTGTTTTTGTGTACACAAACAGCTCGTAAATATGAAATTTTGTAGGTGTCTCCATATTAAGGCTGTTCCTGGATGTTTTATAATACCTTGGTAAATAGTCACATGCCCCTAACTTTATGAGACTTCTATAAAGAAATCTATTGTTCTGGGGGTATAGCTCAGTCGTAGAGTGTTAGCCTAGCATAGATAGGTAAGGCCTTGGGTTTGATCTCCCTCAGTGCAGACCCCCCCATCTATTTCTGTTTTTTATCCAGCTACTCATTAATCTTTATTAATTCTAATATTCATTTTTATCTTCCTGAATATTATAGTACATGCTTTCCTCATATAAATCTGATGAGAGTTGCTTTTCTAGGCTGTTTTTCCAATTTTGTATAACAAAGACTTCCAACCATTTATATTGTTTACTGTTTTTCACTTGCAAATAAAAATAACTTTATTTTTGAAAAAGCTTATTTTGAAGTAGAGCTTCAGGAAGTATAGCCGTGCCTTATGAATGGCTCGGCACCAGGAAGAAGGGCTCTCACGAAGTCTCCCCGTTTGTCTCTCCTTTGTGCCCATCTCCTGTCTCCTACCTTTTTCTTGCCCCCCCCACCCCTTACAACTCTTTTTTTTAGTTCTTTGGTCCAAGGTCATTCATTCAATAAATATTATTCATAAATAAATTATTCAACAAATAGTGAACCAGACAAAATCCTTGCCTTCCTGGAGCTTACATTCTAATGCAGGAAAGCAGATAGTGAACAAGCTCAGTCTGTAAGAGTGGAACAAGTGACAGAGAAGAAATAACCGTATAAGGGAGTAGGAATGCTGGGCAGGGGGTTGTGCTTTTTTTTTTTATTAGATGATCGAGGAAGGCCTCAGAGAAAGTGAATGCTTGAAGAGTGATGTCAGTGTGGGGAAGGAAAGTCATGCAGAAATTGGGGGATGAGTGTTCTGAGAGGAGGGAACAGCAAGTGTGAAGATTCTGAGGCAGAAGTGTGCTAGTGTATTGAAGGAGATGTATTGATTAGGAAAGTAAACAAGGGAAGAGTGGAAACAGATAACAATCATGGGACACCGATAGAGGGTGTTGTAAGAACTTTGATTTTTACACCAATATGAGAAGACTTGATCATAGTAGTAATGTGATATGTATTTTTCTCCAGTTTAAATTTCCTTTTAAAAACTTTTTTGTTGTAGAAAATTTTAAACCTGCATAAAAGGAGATAGAATGGTTTAATGAATCCCTCAACATCTGTCACCCAGCTTCAAAAATTATCAACATGTGTCTGGTTTTATTTCATTTATATATTCTACTACCTGCCTCTTCTGGATTAGTTTTAAGCAAATTACAGCTATCATATAATTTCATTTCTAAGTGTTTACATATTTTTAACATATAACAAAATTGCAATACCAGTAATCTTTAAAATTTCTTCATATTGTGTTAATATACTTAATGTTACTTTAATTATAAATGATTACTATTTAAAATCATTATAAGAAATTCTTTTTAATATACAATGATATTATAAAGAAATAATTTCTTTAATATTATCACACTATCAATCACCATATATATTTCCCTGATTGAAGTTTTTCTTTTTTGTTTTTCCCTACTTGGTTTGTTCAGATTTAGACTACAGTCCACATATTATTTTTGGTTAATATGTCTTGTTTCCTTTTTAATCTATAGTTTCTGTTTTAGTATTTTTTTTCCTGTAATTTATCTATTGAAGAAACTGGGCCATTTGTCCTCCGAGTTTCCTACATTTTAGGTTTTAATTGTATCTCCATGGTCTCAATTAATATTGTTGTTTGGCTTCTTTCTTTCTTTTCTTTTTTTTGGGGGGGAGGTAATCAGGAATTGAACTCACGACCTCGCACTTGCCAGGCAGGTGGTCACACCACTGAGCTCAATCTGTGGCCCTGTTTGGCTATTTTCTATAAACTGGCAGGTCTAGAAGCTTGCTTCAATTGAAGTTTGATTTTTGGTAAGAATATTTTTATGTTCTTCCATATTTCCTATTATACCACACCAAGAAACATGGAATGTTGTCTTGTCTTTGTTTTTTTTTGGTGGCACCAGGGATCAAACTCACAGCCTCATGCCTGCCAGACAGGCGCTTAAGCCATTGAGCCAAACTCCTGGCCCTAATTTTTTGAGATAGGGTCGCACTATGTAGCTCAGGCCGGCCTTGTGCTCGCATATGTAGCCCAAGCCGGCCTCAAACTCACAATGCTCCTCCTACCTCAGCCTCCCAAGTGCTGGAATTAAAGGCGTGTGCCACCATGCCTGGCTTTTTGTCTTGTCTTTTTTGTGATGCTAAGATTGATGGTGAAACCAGGTGTTGTCCATCCATTATTAAGTTATTCTCATCAGCTCTTCATCTAATGGTTTTAGTGGCCATTGATGGGAAATTAACTATTTCGTTAGGAGTGGCAAAATGGTAGTTTCTAATTTTATCACTCTTTCTTTATTAATTTTCATGTAAAGAAGCTTACATATTAATTGGTTGTTCTCAGACACACTTCATGAGAAAGGCAGGATAAACGCTTCTTTCCCTTTGTTAGCAGTTTTCAAAATTATGAGTTTATTCCCTAGCATCCTAAGTGACCAGTGAAGGTTATTTTGTGTGTGTGTCATTATGAATTTGTGGGTTTTAAAAACATATTTGGTCTTTTTTCAATTGATTGCAGTTGTTTTTCTTTTTGATGCTAAAATTGCCATTTTTTGTAACACGTCCCTTTACAACTGGCCTCTAGGTTTTGTTTACAATGCCAGTAATCATTCATAGCTTCCTTGCTTTCTTGTATGAAGTGCGGTTCCAGGCGCATCTTACACATTTCTTTCATTAAATCTGGAGTTAGCCATTTTATCAAGGAGTCTCACTTCTCTTCAGTGGTAAATGACGCTTGGAGACCACGACCTGCGCTCTTGGGGTGCTTACTCGGGTAGGTTTTTAGTGGGTAGATCTCAGAAAAAGTTTTTAAAGAGGAAATATGAATTCATTCTGGTAATTCCAGTGCAAATTTTTGATTACAGAATATTTACTTTTTTGAATTTATATTTATGTATCTTACCCTGAAATTGTGGTGCCAGAATAGAAACACCAACAACATTACCAGAAATACTGCTACTAAAAAGATTTTAAGTTTTTTGGGTTTTTTTGGGGGGGAGAGTGGAGTTTCCCTTGCATTAAGGGAATGCACAGGTAAGTTATTGAGTGATAAATTTCCTGAGTAAATTACTATTTTTGTAGTTAAGCTGCCAACTCAATATTACACTTAGGTTCATTTACTTCATTTTGCTTTTGTTTTTAGAGGTTGTACTTTAATTTTCTTTTATAGTTATGTAAGACATTTGCATGATTCTGAAGTCAAAAACATAAACCAAAGTAAAATTAGAGAAACTCACTTCACTTTCTGTCCACTGCACTCTTACAGTCATTTAAAAAATCTTTTGATTTTTTTCTGTCCACTTAATACTACATATATACTTTTTTCTGTCTTTCTTTTTTATTTTTTTATTTTAAAGAGTATATGACAGGCTAAAACCAATCAAAACAAATCAGTGTAAGAGATACAGGACTTCAAAACATTATAAAATCAATGGTAATTACCATAATGCCCTTTGATGTCTTCAAAATAGCTACAGATAACTTCGGACATAGTATAAATCAAACAGAACAGAACAGAACAGAAGTAATAAAACCAAAACAATCAGTGTGATAAAGGACTTCAAAACAAGCCAATAATAAATCCAAAATTGCTGACATAATATATCTTGCTATCCTTGAAATAGCTTCTCCTGCCATGGGATTTAACATACTCAAACAAAACAAAATAAAATAACTCAACCCAACAAAGCAATGGAAATGACATAGGACCTCAAAACAAGACCATAGAGAATCAACAATGGCTGCAACCTCAGAAGGGGATCCCCTGTAGATGACACACTGCTTAGCGATAGCCTCTGAACCTGTGATCAGACTACTGGCCCTAGACCTACAATGTTAGTGAAACACCAAAGCACCACAGGCATCCAATTGCATTTCACTTCAATATCTATTATCATAGCCTGTGTTTCTTTGAATAAGCCGATCGCTTGAAAGGGGGTTAGTACTTCTTGTTGGCCAGCCCACGTGCCTGAAGGGGCTGGGGTCTGGCTGTTCCCAGTCCGCTGGAGGCCTGCGCACGGCACTGATTCCCAGACTGGGCTTGTTTGCTGCTGTGGCCATTGTTCTCTCTAACCCCAGTCTGCGAATGGCGCTACTCCTGGGGAGAGGCTTGAATCTAGTTGTTCTCAGTCTGCCAGAGGCCCATGCATGGCGCTGGTTCCCAGACTGGGTTTGTTTGCTGCTGCGGCCAGTGTTCTCTCTGACCCCACTCCACGAATGGCCAGTACTACATATAAATATATTTATATTCACCCTGCCCCATTTTTGTGGTACTGGAGATTGAACACAGGCCTTTTGTACCAACCTGCATCCCTATCCCGTTTTGTTTTTTATTTTGAGACATTTTTACTAAGTTTTCCAAGCTGTGCTTAAATTTGCAACCTTCCTTCCTCAGCCCTCGGAATACTGGAATTACTGATGTTTGCCACCACACCCAGCCTATCCCCTCTTTTTAAAGATACCGTACTATATATTGTTTGGTACAATAGTACTTATCAGCACATTCTGAGAATTACTCTGGAGCAATATGTAGAGACAGATTTCATATCATTTTATAGCTGCATAGTACTCCATGATGTGGAAATACAGTTTAATCAACCAGTCCCCTTTTGAAGGATATATTACATACATGTACCAACTCCACAGGAATGTAATCATTATGTATTACAAAGATGTACTAATAAAAATTCAAACCCCAAACCCAATCATTTGGTAGTCATGTAGCAGAGATACTTCTTTAGGTTTTCTCTTTTTATTTGTTTACTTTACATATAGTGAGGTGTACATTAGATGTACATTTTAATTACTTTTGACAAACACATAGTCCTATGTAACTAACATGCAGTCAAGGGAAGAGCAATTCCATTGTTTCAGAAAATTTCCTGGTGCCCCTTTCTAGTTATTCATTCCCCAAGAGGCAACTAGTGTTCTAATTTACATTGTCACAGTTTAATTTCACCTGTTGTAGGTGCTGTTTAAAAGCATAAGGCTGAATGAGATTATGGAGATTGTAAATTAGAAAAAGAAAGGCCAGGGATATAGCTCAGTGGCATAGGGCCTGCCTGGCAAGCTCGAGGTCGTGAGTTTGATTCCCGGTACTGGAAAAAAAAGAAATGGAAAAAAAAAGAGGCCAGGCACTGACCCCTACAGGAATGGCAGTGACCCAGAAGGCAGTGGGGAGGAATCAGCAAGGGAGTTGAGGTGGGGGAGCCAGAAAGAGAGGATAAGAACCAGAGAGAGTGGAGTCCAGGGAAACAAGGAGAGTGTTTAAAAAGGAAGGATGACCTGTGTCAAATGTTGTAAGATAAAAGAATTGATCAATAGATTAGCAGCAGAGGATCATTGGTAACCTTGCTGGAAGTTGCCTGGGTGGTGCTTGGAGTAGATTTGAGTGAATGGGATGAGAAAGATTGGACAGGAATATAGACAAACCATTTTGAGGAGCAGAAAAATAGGGTAGTAATTAAAAGGGAAGAAATAGGGGATAGGGATTTTCTTTTATTTTTTTTCTGTGTTTTTTTGTTTGTTTTGTTTTTTTCTTTTGGATGAGCAGTGTTTCAGTATTTTTGTGTGTTAATGTGACTAGTAAGAGAAAATTGACAATGGAAGAGAAATAGGAGAGAATTGTTATAGTGATATCCTTTTGGTTGGCAAAAGTCTCACACAAGGGAGTGGCTGGCCTGAGAGGCAGAGACATAGGCTTTTCCTCCATGGCAATAGATGAGAGCAAGCAGAAGTTCTCTTTAGTTGTTTCTATCCCCCCGTGATGCAGGGGAGAGAGAGAAGGTGGTGTCAGAGGTTGAGTGGTCCAAGTGTCTTAGTCTGAGAATGGAAGCGTTAATGTTTCATCATCTCACACCTAACCCTCCTGATGACAGTTGGGTCACTTGTTTGTGATAACACAGTTTCTTTCTCCAGGGTGCCAGTAGTACCTTATCTCTTAGACTGTTGTGAGCACAAGGTGAGAAAACACCTCCCTTTGTTCCTGACCCATAATAGGTGTTTCGTAAAAGATCGTTCCTTTTTAAATGCATTTTTATTAGCGTGTATTCGTAGTACATAATGATTACATTTATCATAGAAGTTTGTACTAGTGCATAACACATCTTAATTCTATTTTGTCCTCTTCCCCTCCCAACCCTCCCTGCTCCCTCCAACTCTTTTATTTATTTATTTTTTGGTACCAGGAATTGAACTCAGGACCTTGCATTTGCCAGACAGGTGCTTGTGCTGTTGAGCTATATCCCTGGCCTCCCTCCAACTCTTAATTCCCCTTTCCACTTGAAAAAGTACTATTTCTAATTTTTTTTCTCTGATTCTTGTTTACAAATCCTTCTTCTCTTCCTTCCCAGCCCCCTCCATCTCTTGCTGTCTTTCCCATTTATAAAAGATCTCCCTACTTCTATTATCTATTCTTTATTTTGTTTTTCATTTATATTTTGGGCTTCTCACATAAGAGAAACTAGGTGATATTTAAACTTTTGTGTCTGATTTATTTCACTTAGCATTGTTGTTTCAAGGTGCATCCATTTTCTGACAAATTGCCTCGTTCACCCTTCTTTATGGTGAAGTAGTACTCCATTGTGTATAAATAACACATTTTTAATCCATTCATGTGTCAGTGGACATATAGGCTACTTCCAAGATTTAGCTGTTATAAACATGGGTATGCATGTATCACTGTATGTAATATGATGCATTTAACTCTTTCAGGAAGATTTCTAGAAGGGGAATAGCTGGGTCAAGTGGAATACCTATTTTTAGTTTTTTGAGGAATTTCCATACTGATTTCCATAGTGATTGTACTAATTTACATTCCCACCAACAATGTAGAAGGCTTCCTTTTTCAACCTCCGTGGCTTTGCCAGCATTTGCTATTATTTGATTTTCTTGATGATGATCGTGCTTTCTGGGGTAAGATGAAATCTCAGTGTTGTTTTAATTTGCATTTCTCTAATGGCCAGTGGTGTTGAACATTTTTTCATGTGTTCACTTACCATTCGTACTTCTGAGAAGTGTCTATTCATTTTGTTTGCCTGTTTTTTGACTGGGTCTCTTATTTCGGGGATTCAGATGTTAGTCCTCTATCTGAGGAAGAGCTGTCAAAGTTTTCCCCCATCTTTATGTTGTCTATTCACTCTGTTGCTTGTTTCCTTTGCTGTGCAGAAGCTTTTTAATTTGATGTGATCCCATTTGTTGATTCTCAGTGTTATTTCTTGTGCTACTGGGGTTCTGTTTAGGAAGTCCTTTCCTGCACCATTGTCTTCAAGTTTTACCTGTTTTATTTTCCAGCAAATTACGTGGTTCTATTTTAATGTTTATATTTTTGATCCATTTTGGTTTTTTTTTAGTACCTGGTTAGATATGTGGATCTAGACTCAGTCTGCTGCATGAGAATATCCAATTTTCCCAGTACCATTTCCTCCAGTGTGTTTCAGTTCCTTTGTTGAAGATATAATAGTCGAAGAACCATTCCTTTTAGTAGTCATAAAATTGTTATTACATTACAGGTAGAAAAATCTGTCCATTCATCTTTCTTTTTCTCTCTTTCTTGCTCTCTCTCTCTCTTTCCTTCTTTCTCTCCTTCTTTCTTTGTTTTTTTTGAGACAAGGTCTTGCTGTGTAGTTTAGGCTAGTCTTGCCTTCACTGTGTAGCCTAGGCTAGCCTTGAACTCGCAGCAATTTTCCTGCCTCAGCCTCCCAAGTGCTGGGATTCCACACCTGGCAAAAAGTACTTCTATTATTTAAAATATCACTAAAGTCTAATTAGATTAAAATTAATTAGATTAAACTAAAATACAATTTTATATGGACATTCAATATGTTGTTTAAGTTTGCTTGTACAGAATCTGCAATTATGTAGTCAACTATAATATTTTAAAAAAGAATTAGATATAATAGTTCATCCTAACTTGCAATTTTGCTTTCCATGGTTTCAGTTACCTATAGTCCACCTCAGTCTGGAAAGATTAAATGAAAAATTCTAGAAATAAATAATTCCTAAGCTTTAAATAACTTTATGGCAGGATAGTGCTAAAATTGTTTCATTTTACTAATAATGTAATTTTTTAAAAGGAGAAGTTTAATTTGGCTCAGATGTTGTTAATCTTTTACAAGCCTAATTTGTAAATTAACTATTGTAGGCATGTATGTGTGGGGAAAAAACATAGCATAATCTTAACTTCTGAGACACATTAAATGAAGTGTGTTGTTAGACAGTTTTGTTGTCCAGATATAGAATGTACACAAACCAAGGTGACTCTGTGTCACAGGGTGATGTAACCATCCGGAGCTACCAGGATGTACGCAGTCCATTACTGACTGGAAATGTCATCATGTGATGCGTGATTGCGTACTTAGGTCCAGAGCTGTGTGCATGGTTTCAGGCCTCCACCGAGGTCTTGGACACTTCCTCCATGGAGAAAGAAGGGCTACTGCATTTTCTTCTGATCTGTCTTAGGATTTTCTAGTTAAATCTGTAGCATGCCATTTGATAAATTCGATTCACTAATCTGTTAAAAAGATAGTATTAGTTACATTTTTAGAAAGTTTTGAGTTTTAGAGGTCTCTTGATCTCTCAGTTTAATTTGCCTATGCTCAAGAGTGAAATGGGGATTTTAAAATCTCAGATTTATTTAAAAAGTTGTAAGTATGGACAGTTTCTAATATTCACAAAATAAAGTTAGAAAGACCCATGTACTTTTTTTTTTTTTTTTTTTTTTTTCTTTTTTGGCGGCACCGGGGATTGAACTCACAACCTCACACCTGTCAGACAGGCACTTAAGTCACTGAGCCAAACTCCCGGCCTTGGTTTTTTTGAGGCAGGGTCACACTGTGTAGCTCAGGCCAGCCTTGCGCTCACGTTGTAGCCCAAGCTGGCCTTGAACCCACAATGCTCCTCCTACCTCAGCCTCCCGAGTGCTGGGATTAAAGGTGTGTGCCACCACGCCCAGCTGCCCCATGTACTTATGATCTACCACCTTAATTGATTAATTTAGAACACTAATCTTTTAGAAGATGTGAATCTTAATTCACTAATTAGTAAGTGTTGAAGATTCTGATATAATCATCAGAATTTATTATTTTATTCATCTATTCATGCAACAAAATTTATGAGGATCTGAGTTGTTCGTTAGTGCCTAGTGGCTAACAACCTTCAATGAGTGCAAATTCTAGCTCTGTTGTTGCTAGCTATGTGGCCTATAGCAAATTCTAAGCTTGTTTCCATATTGACAAAATTGACTTAATGCCCAAATTTACCTCATAGGTTTGTTTTGAGGATTAAGTAAGATACATTGGCATTAACAATAAATATTGCGTACTATTACTGTAAATACCCTTTCACTTTTTCCTTGTCAGTATCTTTGTCACACATATTTTATGATAAGTACACTTGGAGAGTGTGAAAGAGTAAAGATGAGGAGTTTGACATTGAAGAACTAGAATACCAAAACTACATGATATTAGAGCTAGGAGAGATTTTCAGTATTACCTAGTTTGACAATTCCTAAAAAGTTGAGTAAATCATTCAGGATGAATTGATTTTCAGGCATCCTAACTATGAATACTTTCTTATAGAATTATTGTCCTGTTGCTATGTCCAACTCTTTTTCTTTCTTTAAAACCTAGTTATCCTAACTTGACAGTCCTGTCCAGTATGTTTTTCAGTCCTCTGCCCTTTCAGTGCAAATGTTGGAATATATGTGAGGCTTTTTGCACATATCAGTTCTGGACATGTCCCTGGATCCTCCCTCCTTCAGATTCCAAGGAAGACATTGTAAAGAAATAGACAAACTGTCTCTCTATGTGTAATCACAAAGATGTTTTTATCTCCTTCTTGCATCACAGCCCAGGAGTTAAAGTCACTGTTTGAAAAAAAATCCCTCAAAGAGAAACCTCCAAGTTCTGGAAAGCAGTCCATATTATCTGTCCGCCT
Organism: Dasyprocta punctata; assembly: GCA_004363535.1. Taxonomy (NCBI): domain Eukaryota; kingdom Metazoa; phylum Chordata; class Mammalia; order Rodentia; family Dasyproctidae; genus Dasyprocta; species Dasyprocta punctata. Next base: position 83,237 of record RJWM01004968.1, on the reverse strand, counting down.
GGAGCAGTGCCCTCTGCAACTGAATAATCCGTTTAATGAGTATTCCAAATTTGATGGCAAGGTAAGTTTAAAAAATGAGACTTAGTCCCTTTAAATAATGACAATTGAGTGAAAGTATTGGTTGTTAGGTTTAGGATTTCAAAAGTGCTTCAGTAATTATACAATGTCACTCATGTTTTCTAAAACTGCAAGTAAAGGTAAGAATTTGGGCTCATTGTTGTTTCCACAGTATTATATTTGGGAGATTGAAACAAAACAATCCTGAGATCTCTCTGTGTCTGTCTCTATACTTACAGATAGTACACATTTTTAAGTGAGGGAGAATTACATAATTATTTTATTTAAGTGTATTCGAGAGATTGGGCCAGTAGAATTGTTATTAATCAAGGTCTAATTGCCTTGGGAAATCCTTGAACATAATTCTGGGAGGCAGTTTGCATCTTTTTTTTTTTTTTGCAGCACCGGAGATTGAACTCACAACCTCACACCTGCCAGGGCAGGCGCTTAAGCCACTGAGCCAAACTCCCAGCCCTAGTTTTTTGAGGCAGGGTCACACTATGTAGCTCAGGCTGGCCTTGAGCTTGCGTTGTAGCCCAAGCTGGCCTGGAACTCACAACGCTCCTCCTACCTCAGCCTCCCGAGTGCTGGGATTAAAGGCGTGCGCCACCACGCCCGACTAGTTTGCATCATTTTGTTTAATTATTATAACTGCAGAAATTGTCTAGGTTTAGACTTCCTTTCACATTTCAGAATTTCATGTTGGGGGGGTTTCTTGTTTGACATTCGCAGTAGAGGATGATTTTATTTTTCTCCTGTTTGTCCCAATAATTTGTTGTTATAAAATTAGATGCCTTTTGCTTTTAGGAAAATTGCCACTGTTTCAGGAGGAACCTTGCTCCGTGTGCGGCAACCCCTTCTCCCACTTGCTGCTGTTCTGTGTCTCTGCGCTGAGATGAGTGGGGCTTTTTTCGGGAGACAGTAGCAGTTGATTTTTATACTTACTGCCATTATGTTTGCTGCCTGGCAGTGGTGTGTGGGCGCTTGAGTGATGGCTTCTTGCCTAGAGGGGTCCTGTACAATTTGTCTTATTTCAACACTATTGCAATTAATAAGCACACAGCTCTTTGCTTATGTTTGCATTTTTCTTATTCATGTGCTAGTTCTGTCAGTTGTCATCTTTAAGCAAAGAGATATTTTTTCTTCTAAACATTTTACCTCATTCAATTTAGCCTACTTCCATAGGTTGAAGTAAACATATGTGGTAAGGTTGATGTTTGTGGGGAAGGAACAAGAACTAGAAGCAGAAAGCATGGAAAATACAAAGATTCGATGCTGAGGAATTTCTTCCAGAAAAAATCTGAAAGGACTTTTAGTAAATTATAGATTATATTGCTCTGAAGCTTCTCTTCAGCCTGCCTGTGCTGCCTTCTGTCCTCCTGTGGAACAAAGCCAGAGAAGAAAGCTTCCCCCAGGGCCCTGGAGTCAGACTGCTGAGAATTAAAAAATATGTGTTACAGTTGATTCATTTAGGTAGAAGTTAATTGTTGGGGTTAGGATACACTGCCTTTTGCTTTTGTTGACTGATACCATCTCATTGTTTAAGGTTATAAAATAGTAGAATAATTATTGTGTGGTAATGCTTTCATGCCAACAAAATAGCACTGCCCTTTTAAAATGTTACATTCTAGAATTTTCCTTATACCATTAGATTTTATTATCAGTAACTTGGGTTTTGATTTGTCAGAAGGTTGTGAACTCTGCTTTGTTCTTGGTTCTAACTTCTGTAGTGCCAGGGAGAAATTTTTTGACTTTTTAAATTCCTCAGTCACAGAGGAATTTTTTTTGTTAGATGGGTGTTTATATTAAAATTCTATGCTTTTGTCACAGCAAATCTTTTTGTAATCTGCAAGGGATGTAAGCATGGAGCAGTCACCATTACACATTGATTAAGAAAGATTTATATATCGATAAGTCCATCGTATACGATGCAATTTTATTATTATCTTGCATATTACAATTGCTAAAATACAATTAAACTCTTGTTCCCATCTATTATTTAATATTGATGCATTTGGCAGATATATAATGAAAATGGCTAATATTTGAAGGATATTGTACTCTACATATTTAATTAGTCTTTCTTTATCTTTGTGAAATGCATCAATATGATATTCAAAGACATTTCAGTGATTAATAGAGAATTATACTTGAGTCAAGCCTTTTTGTAACCTAGAAATTAAAATGACTATTCAAATAACACCTCAAAATGATCAAATTAGCATTTTGTGATTGCATAATAATGGGATTGTAGTAGTTATAACGCACCATGGCTGCCTCTGGAGTTAAGATCATGTCAACCCCTTGATAATAAAGCCTTTTCCAGCAAGTCGACTTTAATAATTTCCAGATTGATTCTTCCCATAAATCATCTGACATTCAGCACTAAATTTTTGTTACTGTTGTAATTTAAAATTATTTTATTTTTATTCAGCTCATATTTAAGAAATGAATATCCTGTTTTAATGATTCACCATCTTGTCGTTGACACTCCATACTTTTTGCTTCAGATGCAAGGATTTTTTATGTAGTATTTTGATACACACACACACACACACACATATATTTTTTGGAAAAGACTTATTAAAGCACTGAAATATATATATATTTTCCCCTACAAATATTCACAATGCTTTTCTTGGGAATAACGCTTTCCTTATTTACATAATTAACTGAGTTGCTTAGGTCTCTTGGGCAAATTGGCACATAATTGGGGAGAGAAAGGGACAGGGAAGAGTTTGGGGTCTAATTAAATATGCTAAAAAGCTACTTAATTATGTATTTCCTCAGGAGACTAGCTGCTGTGCAATCTCCTTTCAGATTAAACCAGATTTACGTTTTAAAAAAGGATTTTGTTTTTGGTGTGGCTTTACAATCACTTTGCAGTTTTAAGCACATTTGGTGTCCCTTAGCAGTTTGTGCAAACCAGATTGTTTGTTCTAATGAGTGTAAGCTTAAGCATAGCTTAGCTCTTGTGCTAAACTAAAGCAAATATTTTCAGTAATTTTTGGTTCAAGTAGCTAGTTTTATTGTGATTTGTTAGTAACTTTTTGAAGGCATGAAATTGAAAGAGAAGGGCTGAATTGAGATTTATACTTTATTGTAGTTTTGACAGTTTTTTTGGTCAGGTTTATTATTACATTATTTCTTTGACAGACCAATGGTGCTATCTGTAATTTGTCTTAGAATCTCAGATTATTGTTTAGTGATCACTTGATAAAAGTTGAAGACAGGGCTGCAAGGTGGTTTTAGGGGATGTTTTGATCAGAAGAGGCAATGAGGCTCAGCCAGTCTGCCTGAATTCTTTGACTGCTGAGATCAGACTCTCTGAATAGCCTCATTAGGAAGACAAAATATTTGGAGATGGAAAAAATCAGGAAACTTCTTGAGCCAGTCTTCCTGACTTCACTGTGTGTGGGCTATGTTGGTTGGGTCCGGAGCTGCTTTGATGTGAGGCGAGGCTGAACCCTGCAGATAGGCTGGAGGCCCCGGCACTGTGTGAAGTGCCCTGGAGTAGGAAGCTGCCTGCCCTGTTTCTCCTCTTGTTTCAAATGAGGTCATATTTTAAGAAGTGACTCTAACTCATATCCTTTCCTGCCTGTCACTTACTTGAGAAGCTTTTGCTAGTGCGTCATCACTATTCTGGTCAAACTGAGTTTGCGTGTATTATCATTGTGATTAGACCATCAGAAGTCTAAGTGCTGGTTTCCTGCCAGTACACTTACTAAGAAACGGTACTGATTATAAACTGTGTTATTTCGAGTTTTGCCACCTCTCTGAACCTGTTTCTATACCTCTGGAAAGAGATAACATCACTAAGCCAATCATACCATCAAAATTAGACAGTGCTAGAATAAAGCACCCTGCATAATAAGAGGCAGCATAGCTAATAAACCGTCCTATTCTGTGATAAGACCTCAGTTATATGCAGACAACATCCCTTATGGTGTGCTACCAGGCTAGTTATTTAACCTCATGAAGTTTGATGGGGTATCTGGACATACTTCCCTGAAATATGGCAACATAGTATAGTGACACTTACAAGCTGAAGGAACCTAAGAGATGGCAGGGAAGATTCTCTGACTTTCACATGTCATACAAATCTGAAGCAGGCCACAAGGACTTCATACCCTGGGGGAAAGGAGCCTCCTTATCTTCAAAGGTGGAGGGACCAGAGAAAAAAGTGAAAGAATGGGCCTTGCTAAATTTCCCCAGTTGACTGCACTTTCCTCTTATCCCTTTCCTATCATGGTTTCCAAATGCTTTCCACTCCCCATCATACCTAGAATAAAAACATTCAGGTTTAACTGTTTCTTGGAGTTTTCATTTTTTTATGAAGGCTCCATGTCATGTGAAATTTATATTACATAAATTTGGACACTTTGCTCTTATTAATCTGTTTCTTGTTAATGAGGCCCCAACAGAGTAGATGGGAAAGCTATTTTGTTTTCCCTGGCAAGCTCCAGTCCTCATATATGAAAGGAAGTGATCAGAGTGTCCTCCTTCTGAGGAGTAAATGAGATGAGCCTGGTTAGCAGGACGTGTAGCACATAGGAAGCACTCAGAAAATACCCGAGTTGTGTCTCTAAAGAAGGGGCAGTGGCAACATCTTTTCTGTGCTCTAGTAGGTTGTCAGCAGGATTGAGTGAAAGGAAGTTATTCTTAAAAGCAGGATTTTAGGATAGAGTCCTTAAAGAGACAGTCTTGAGTGAAAGCAGTCTGTCTACTGATAGAAGTTCAGGATCCTAAGGGATTTTGGCCCTCACTTCAAATAGGAAGATTAAGACAAATAATTACTTATTTTTATTTTTAATTAATTAATTAATTTTGAGACAGGGTTTTGCTTTGTAGTTCAGGTTTGTCCCTTTTTTTTTTTTTTTTTTTGGCACCGGGGATCAAACAGCCTCATGCCTGCCAGGCAGGCGCTTAAGCCACTGAGCCAAACTCCCAGCGCTAGTTTTTTGAGACAGGGTCGTACTATGTAGTGCAGGCCGGCCTTGCACTCATGTTGTAGCCCAAACCGCCCTCGAACTCACAACGCTCCTCCTCCCTCAGCCTCCTGAGTGCTGGGATTAAAGGCGTACGCCACCACGCCTGGCTTAGTTCAGGTTTGTCTTGAATTCACTATGTAGCCCATGCTGGCCTCAAACTCATGGCAATCCTCCTGCCTCAGCCTCCCAAGTGCTGAAACTACAGATATGCACCACCAGGCCTGATGACTTCTTCTTTTCTTTCTTTCTTTCTTCCTTTCCTTTTTTCTTTCTTAAAACAGAGTCTTGCTATGTGTAGTGTAGGCTAGGCTTGAACTCACTGCATAGCCCAGACTGGCTTTCTGCAGTGAGCCCCCTGCTTCAGCCTCCTGAGTGTGCCACCATGCCCAACTTTCTTTTATTTTTATATATTTATTATTTTATTTATTTTTGGCAGTGTATTCTTAAAAAGTCAGTTGAAAAGGTAGTTGGTTATTAGTAGTTGCTTGGCACTTTAATACAATGTTAAATATCTTGACTTAGCTAAGTAGTACTCTAAATATGGTAATATTTGTCTTGACAAGTACTTAAAAAGCAGAACCAGTCTGGTTGGTATAGACAACTGTGACTTTGATTGTATTAACTTGTTAGAAAGTAACCACTTCTCTGTTAGAAACTCTTTTTTAACAGGGAAACTGCAGAGAGCATGGGGGAAGGGATAATTCATGAGTGCTAATTGCTTGGCTGTTAATTTTCATAAGTGTTGATAGAAGCAGTTCCTTAAATTAAACTTTGTTTAAAATGTATCAAGGGAAATATTCCACAATGTCGAGCCTGAAGTGAAAATTAATATGAATGCTGTGGCAATTAACACATACTGGTTAATAGCTTTTAGCAGCATTTTGGGATGATAGTCCTTAAATACATTTTTGCATGCTGCTCTTGTTTCAGCATTGTTCCAGTGGATGTCTGGATAATTATGAACAAATGTTTTTTACAATCATTGCAATTAAGTATCTCTCTTCAAAGAAAGTCACTTAAAACTTTGCAGAAAAGCTTGAAACCACGAAGAAGTGCTACAAACTCAGAAAAGATCAGCAAATTGAAATCTTGTTTTTTTTTTTTTTCTTTTAATTGCCCTTAGTGCAAAATGTTTCTCATCTGAACTTGGAAAATTTGCTATTATCATGGGAATTTTTCCTCTTAGTATGTTAAACTACTTCAGCTTCAGGCTGTCTTTCCAAAAAGTTATAGCCTGGGCTTTTTGTGTTTGTTATGTCCCTTTTCAGCAACTGAAGCAGTGGCCATGAGCCTCAGAGCCTTGTGGCCTTGCTTCTCCACCTACCCAAGCTGGCCTGCTCTCCTCTCCCTCTCTCACCCCAGAGAAGGCGGTTGACAGTGAAGTGGGCTGCATAATACTCAGCCTTACTAACCCCGCCTCAGTAAGAGTTCTGTTGGGTGGCACAGTGAGTGCCCGGTAAGACACAAATCCAGGGTGACTATTTTGAATGAGAAACTGTCTCCCTCTTCCAGTGACTGCATTTTACATACCTTTTCAAATATAGATATAAAGTACTAATATTATTTTAGCAATTATTCTTTTGGCTACTAATCTCTGTGATTATGTTTTGCTAGGCTTCCTTTTCATAGACCAGTTTTTGTTAGTCGATTCATATTCACTATGTTTTTACATGTTATGGTGTACTAACAGAGGATCATTCATTAAAAACATATTTAATAAATATTTTCCCTCTACCATTGTTTACTTCCTCTTCTGTTACTTGACATCATACTGAAAACCCCAAGGGGAGGGCCTCGGGATTTTTGTAAGAGTGGTACTCAAAATAACTGCAAGAGGAATCTTACAGTGACACTGCTTAGCCTCCTGCTCTGTAGTTAAATACTCTGTGCTGAATTCTTAAAACTGACTTGTTGCACTCAGCTCTCTATCTTGGTGTCACTTGTGCTGTTTGTTGTGAACCTGGCCAGTCTGTGCTGACTTCTTTTGGTCTCACAGCTGTCTTCTAGAATTCCCACCAGAGGTAGAATTCAGTATTGGCTTAAAGGCTTTTCAAATGGGCAGATTTGCAGTGTAAATAAAATCTTGAATTTAGGCTGAAATCCTGACGTGGCCATGTACTTGCTGTGTGGTAATGGGTAAGTCACTTTGTCTCTTTGCACTTGTTTTCATGTCTATAAAATGAGGTTACTGATACCATATGATGTTGTGAGGATTTAACGAAGATACATAGCAGAGTGCTGGGTACATGGCCAGTGCTGAAAGACTATTAGCTTCCTTTCGTTATTTCCTATTTAGTGAGGTCCCGCCGTGTGTCAGGCATTAAGTAAGCACTGCGTGGAGTGGTGAGCCAAAATGTACCTGGTTTCTGACCTCATAGAGCTGCTTTCCTTGGTGGGAAAGTACATGTTGTATAAATAATCCGCCAAGTGTCGAATTGGAATGACAGCCTGTACCTCCACAGTTAATTAATCACCAAATACCGGGATTTCCATCGGGGCATCTGACCCACTTTGAGGAGGCCCTCAGAGACATATCCTGGTGAAGGTGGTACCTTTGACCTGAGAGCTCAAGGATGAGAAAGAGCTAGCTAAGTGGAGGTGAAGAGAAATGTACAGAGGGCCTGAGGTAAGGGAGGTGTGGCGCTTTTGAGGATCCCAGAGAAGTCTTTGTGACTAGAGCGTCGGGGATGAGGTAGGTCATGGTGAAGCTCAATGGGCAGACCCGGTATGGTTGAGAGAAGCGTTCTCTTCAACCTAGGAGTACTGGAAAGTCTTGGCCAAGTTCATGTGGGAAGGTGAGGTAATCAGGGGTTAGGTGATGTGGGGTGGGGGCTGGAGATCAAATTGAGGGCCCCATTCATGCTGGGCAATGCTCTACAGTTGAGCCGCATTCCCCATCATTCACCATTTTGAAAAGAGCATTGGGGCTGTGCAGAACAGAGTGTACAGTGGTATCTCAGTTCACGAACTTAGTTCTCTCCCTGATTCTGTTCACAAACTGAACTGGATGAGAATGAATCAAATTTACCCTTAAGGTCAACATCCAACCTAGTCATTGAATTTGATTTGGTTCTTGTCCAACAGGTTTGCAGCCAGAGTCATGGATAGATCAAGTTCATGAACCAGCGTGAGAACTGTGTGGGAGGATAGAGACCAGTCAGGACACTTTTTACAGTAGTCTGAGTAAGAGAGTAGTAACTGGGGTTTACTTGTTGGTGATAGAACTCGAGTAGATGAAGTCCTGAGTTACCAAGTAGATAAGAGTAGTAGGACTTGATGGTGGATTGTATGTAGGGGGATATAAGAGAAAGTAGTTTCAAGGACACTTTCTTGGTTAGAGTCTGACTTGTGGAGCTAGACAGTTGATGAATTGTACCATCCTTGCATTAGGAAGCACTGAAAGAAACCAAGGGTGAGGTAGACTTTCCCCTTGTGAGCTGGAGTGGGCCAGTTGACTGCAGACCACAGGCTGTTAGCGGGTCTGTGGAGACTCTATTCATGTGCTTGTTTGGCGGTGGGGGGCTGCTTGTTTGATTTGTATTTGGGGAACACAAGGCAGTGTTCCCTCAGATGACAGTGAATTAGGAGCCAGGAACCTCTTTGGGACCTGCTATAGAATCACTTTCTAGAAGTTAGTCCCTTTTCTGATAGCCAGGCTATGCTCTCAGATGCCCAGCCCAACCTACGAAGTTGTTAAGAAAATCAGGGTAATTTTATCCACATTGTGTTGATTTTTTTTTTAAGAGTAACTTTAAATGAGGGAGATGTCAAATTTCATTTAAGAAAATATATTGCTTGCATTTCTAGGAGGTTAGTGGACTAAGAGGTAAAACATGGACATATTTTTGTTATAGCGCGATTGCTGTTGTAGCATTATCTTCTTAGCTAATTAATTATCAGGCTGGTGGTTAGAATGACTATCAAGCACTGAGGTCCCCTGGGAAGGCCTAGGAGACAGCCGTTATATGTGTGGTGGAGACTCAGGATGGTAGGAGTTTACACTGTGCCTCATCCTGGGGCACTTCACTCTGCATGCTATATAATGAGATTCTGCATGCTATATAATAAGGAGATTTTCTTGTCCCTCAAAGAACTAAGCCCTGATTTTACTACCTTGAAGACACTGATGTAGACAAATCAAATAACAGCCTAGGATCACCCAGCTGGGCATAGAACCCAGCTATTCTAATTCTCAGAGATTTCAATTTTCTTTTTTTCTTTTTTTTCTGAATCCCGGGGATCGAACTCACAACCTCATGCTTGCCAGGCAGGCGCTTATGCCCCTGAGCTAAATACCCAGCAGATTTCAATTTTCATTCTTAATGATACTCATTCACAAAATAAAAACTTGAGTTTCAAGACTGGAAGGCCGTGTGGTAGAAGGAATACAGAGTCAGATGTAAAAGTTAATCCCAGCTGTGCTATTCTTTCCCTGAGGTCTGGGAACATCATTTCCCATCTATGAGCCTTGGTTTCTGCTTATGTAGAATGAAGAATTTGATTTAATTCCTTTAGCTTTAGGGTTCTGTATTTTTATGATCAAGGAGGTGATTGACATCAATAGCATCAGGAACTACAGATCTAACAGACTGGTTTAGAACTTATTAACAGTTGTGTGGGTTGGGTATGTTACTGCATCTTACAAACCTCAATTTCCTTATGTTATAAAAAAAGAAACAGTGGGATTGGGGAAGGGGAAATGCTTTACACCAAGAATCTAGTGCATACTTTGCAACTGTTTATTTCCATTGACTTTCCTAGTGTGCAGAATGGATTAATTCTTACATTTCCATCTACCCATCTATCCATCCACCCATCTAGCTACCCAGAAGGAGGTCATTTACTAAACACCTACACATACTGGCTCATTCCAAACATTTACTGCACAGAGACCCTGATAAATAAGATGTGGTTAACCTCCCTGAAGGAATGTGCAGACAGGAGGAGCCACACAGCCAGCAAGTGAAAGAACCTCTCTTCGCATGCAGGATTGTGTCCAGTGCTGGGGATTATGTCCAGTGCTGGGGACTGTGACAGTGGTTTGTGACTTCACGTGCACCTGGCTGAACAGAGGAATGCACCTCTGAACAGCAAAATGTAAAGTAAATGTGATAGGTCTTGTGGCTGATGGAAGATTCTCGGTATGTGGACGCAGTGGTGATGAGTGGTAGATGAGCGGTAGCTCTGATCTGACCCAGCTTCTTAGCCTCAGTGTGTTCATCTGAATTTCTATTGCTTTAATTCCTAGAGAACAGGGATTCAGCTTTGGTCACTCTTGTAATGAAGCCCAGAATAGCACTCTTCACACATAAATGTGGACATTTTTTTTAAATGGCTGTGATAAATTTCAAATGCCATTACTCTTTGGGGCTTGCAGCTGCATGGCAGTATCATAAGAGCTGTGTTTTATTAATATCTCTACTCCTTTCTGTTAAATTGAAGTTTAACACCTAGACAAAGATACATGTAAGAAAGTAAGTTTCGGAAATTTGCAAAATATGCTACTATGCAACTGAAGATTAAATTGATTTGTTATATGTGCATTTAGCTACAATTCATTTTAATTGTCTGTATGAAGTTAAAAAGTATTAGTGTCAGATAAAGATTCATCACCAGAGCGTGATTTAAGGCTGGTGCTGGAGAACGCAGGCATGTGTTCCGGCAGATGTTTGTATAAGGCGCTGTCTTT
>RJWM01004968.1:0-67500 GCA_004363535.1 Dasyprocta punctata | reverse complement strand
TAATCTTTAAGATTCAATTTTTCAGTGAGTGTTTTGAGGATTCTCCCCAACAGACCTGCCTGTGCTGTATTCCCCAGAAGAGGCTGCCTTCTTCATCCACCTTCCAGGCAGCTGTCTGTCTTTCCTCAAAACCTAGACATTCTAATTCAGGCCTTGTATATTAGAGAGCAAATGTCACATCTACTGCCGTGTAAATTAAACTTCTTTCTTCTGGAAAATTCCTTCTTGTCCTCTTTAAGAGCCAACTCAGATGTCACCTCTTACATAACATTTCCTTGGCTTACCAGACAGTGGCTTCCTGTCTGTATTTCCATAGCGCCTTGCCTGTGTTTCTTCAGGGTACCCACCTGGGGATTGTGTCTCTCCTCACCTCTCTGTGTGCACAGTTCCCAGTGTAGGGCTCAGCTGGTGTCAGGGCTGGGGGTTTAAATAGTTCTAATAATAACAATAATAGCAGCTAGTGTACACTGAGAATTTCCTATGTGCTGTACACGATTCTGAGTGTTTAGCATGTATTGATTAATTTTCGCGACAGCCTGTGAGAGGAGGTGCTGTAATCATCCCCAGTGAAAGGTGAGGAAACTGAGGAACAGGGAGTCAGCATGTGAACCCTGGCACTGCGGTACTGGATAGTGTTCTTTCCCTTTGTGTTCTTACCTGATGTGTGGAGGGCTCCCAGAGGTCTTCTACTTGTTATTGTAAGGTTAATTCTCAGCCAGTTCTTAAGTGGCTCCAACTTTCCCCAAAGGGGTTGGCCACAAAGGTAGTGATCATTCCTTTTGCGCTGAGGTTTTCATAAAATCTTTTTTTGCCATTGGAGTATTTGTAGCTGACACTGTAGGAGACAGTGAGGTGCTGAGGGACAGAGTGGTGCTGTCCCAATGATGACAGTGTTTTAAAGAGGCAGGTGTTGCCTTCTCAGGCCTGAGTGATTGAGGAATATGAGTGAGAGTAAGCAGATTGCAGCTTAATTTTGGAAAGATTGGGATAATTTGTACAGCCAGTATTTAGACTTGACTAGAGGAAAGGATATTGCTTATAGAAAAATATTAAAGTTGTGTTGTTTTGTTTTGTTTTTGTAGTCCTGAGATTGAACCTAGGGCCTTGCACATGCTAGGCAAGTGCTTACTTAGCCACATCCTTAGTCCTTTTTATTTCTTTTAATCTTGAGACAGAGTCTCACTAAGTTGCCCGAGCTGGGCTCAAATTTATGATCCTCCTGTCTCAGCTTCCTGAATAACTGGGATTACAGTTGTGTGCCACCATGCCAAGCTTTAAAGTATATTTTATATGTAAAACAAAGGCTCTTTCTATGAAATCAGCAATGTCCAGGTAATTATTTCGAAAGAAAGATTATAAAGTGAAGTTTAAACAGTTTAAAGATCTGACTTTGTTGGAGTAGTTTCCTTCTGTTTTATGCCTCTTGCAGTGTGTCCCTAATGTCAACTGCTGCTTCCTTTACAAATTCTCCAGTCATTCCCTTGTTCTAGGGCCCCATATGCTATTTATGTTATAGTGGCAGCTTCCAGGTTGGTCTCCTGCCACTTACGCTCTCTTACTCAAGTGTGTCCTGTGCAGTTGTGGCCAGATTAAATGCCCCTGCCCTCCTGAGGTGTCAAAGCGAAACTTCTCCTAATAGTCAGAGCTCTTCAGTGTGGGCACCCTTTGCTTTATGTCCCTTCCAGCTGTAATCTTACTGTTGAGTTCAGCTCCCCCAGTATTTACCCATTCCCAACTTTCAAATTATGGGTATCTACTTTCATAATCAATACATTGTCCTGTAAGCTTCACTACAGCTCAGAGAGAGATTTTTATTCTTGTTCCTAGATGAGGAAAACAAAAGACAGAGAAGACACCACAAGTGTAAGCTGGCATGTTAGTTACACAATAATTCCTCCTTTCCCAAGAATAAGACCTAGCTGGAAAATAAGCAGCCTCAAAAAACTGGAGATCAGCTATGCTAGCCTCAGTGAGCCTATGCTTGCCTTTTCCACCATCACTGTTCTCTTGCCTGGTGGCTACTCTGTAAGGCAGTAAGGCAAGGATACGCTGATTGGGGCTGGCATTTCTGATCTCTAGTTTTCAAGACTGATTATTTTCTACCCAGCTCTTATTTTCAGGGAAATGTGGTTATTGGTTGAACAAGTGCTGAAAGCAGGCAGTTAAGAAAGCTTGCACAGTACTGGAGTCTGTGTCGTCTCGATTCCAGATCTCCTATCATCCTGTCTCCCGTCATGGTCCCATTTTACTGCCTGGCAGTTATGTTTCCTGACCACAGGTGATTTCTAGTCTTTTCACATCTCTGATTTCTAGTCTTTTCACATTTCAACCTTGGTATCTCTAGCCTGTTTCCTCATTTTCTTCATAATTCAGAGCAAAACTCAATTCAAACAGCTCTTTTGAACTTGAACCACTTTTTATCTACCTCTTCCCTCTGTACTTTTGTATCATTTACATTGTACTGGACACTGATTTGGATGATTTCTGATCAGATCAAGTATGTACACATGTATCTTCTTAGACACGGAGTCCTTGGGCAAAGGACTGAGTGTGGTGGGTTAAGGATCAGACAGACTTGGGTCCTAGCTCAGCCACTGGTCATAGGTAAGTAAGAACTTGGCTTCCTGTAGACCCAGTGTCCTTCTTTCTAGACTTGCCGGTAGGAGTTGTGCAAATTAATCTGAAGGGTCATAGGTGAGAAAATGCTGCTGCAGACATTGGCACATAACAGGTGACCAGGCACATGTTGATTCATGTATCAAGGCCATTAATGCGTTTTTTTTTTTTAAGTTGTGGGTGGTCCAGTGATATACCTGCCCTGTGTTCAATATTTGGCTTAGAATTTTCTCCTCAGGCGTGGTGAGTCTTCTGGTAGTATTTGATTGACTTTCTCAACCCACATGTTAGAGCAGTTAATTGGTATTACCATTATAGAGTTCTTACGTGTGGGAAATGATCTTTGTTATTTAACTCACTTTTATCGTATCTTTAATATAACTTCCCAGTGTTCATAGTGTTTGGTTTTATTCTTTTCTTTCTGCTTATTTTAATTTTTTCTTCTCTTCTTGTCATCCCTTTCAAGATCCCTTCTGCCTACTCTAGACAGGACGCCTGCTCCTGGACAGTGTTTTCTGCCTTTGCTTGTGTTTGTCTTGAGCAGGTTTCTTTTTCCCTGTTGCTCAGCATCAGTTCCCTAGGGTTCCATTTGACATAAATTAGTGGAGGAGGAAGACTTGGGAATAGGGATGTGGTGTCCACCCCAGAGCTGTGTGTCCCTTAGGGGAAGGCTCCTTAGAGCAGCAGTTTGTTCTGCCACACCAGCAACAGCTGGTACCAGCAGGTCCGATGTGTGTTGGGTTGCATCCGGCTGCTCTGCAAGGGCCATATTTAAGTGGATATAGACACGCCTTCTAGCAGTTTTTGTTTAGTTTAATTTAGTGAAAAACTTAGCAAGCCCCTGCTTTGTAGGTCCTATGAATACAGACATAAACAAACTATCTGACCTCTGAGGGAACCTGGAAGCTACTGGGTACACAGACCACAGTAAAGAAGCATTGACAACACTTTGTATAAGGACTCAAAAATTTCATTCATCTCCTTTTGAGCAATAGATGCTAAATCATCTTTGCAAAATTCAGCATGTTAGGATGTAGGTATAATTTTGCATTCTGCTTGTTCGCCTTTGAATTTTTCTTATTTGTATTTAATGCTAGTAGTGATTAGATTACATTCCTTTGAGCAGGTATTTCACAGTTGAACTGCCTCTGTCGTGCACAGGGCTACCTCACCAACAGTGTGTGCGGAGGGAAAAGGGAGGGAGTGTAGCAGAGCGGTGATCTCGGTGCTGATGCTGTGAAAGAGCCAGTTCAGCCTGAGTGTACAGTAGACGGCATCTGTCTTGACTGTTTCATGGAGCAGCAGCTGGAGAACAAAGAAAAAGATGGTCTGGGAAACAGGAGAGCCCTAGTGGTAGTTCATATTTAGGAGCTGTATTTAGTTTCAAAAGTACTGAGGCATTTCTCTTAATTTTCTGAGAAAGGACTTGTGCCATTAGTGATGTCTGAGGTGAGTTGGGGCCATTGTAAGCTTCTGGCTGTTGGTGTAAATAGATGTTTAAGAACATCTGGTAAACCTGAGGGTAGAATTAGCAGATGTGAACTTCCTGGCTTTGTAGCAACAGTAGGCTTCCTAGTGGGAAAGCTGGCATTTGCAGAGTGTGCCACTGATTAAACAGAAAGATGAATAAGGGTTAGGGTTGAGGAGAACAAATCCAACATTATTAGCTCTATATGTGGACTAATTACAGACCTGGATGGAGAAAAGCAGAAGAGTAACAGTCAGATGTGGTTCCCAGTACCAGGTTTTGTCCTTTCGTTGCTGGTAAAGTTTTCTGATGAACCTACCAAGAGACTTGGTTTCCTCACCTAGAAAATGGGGTTAGGAGGCTGTGATAATTTTGGAGGCTAAATGGAAACAACAGGAACGCTCTTTGAGACTGCCTTGTGTTCCTCTGCTGTGTTGTTACAGTTAGCATTAGCTTTTGAGACTTTGACTTTCTCTCTTCCTTCATCAAGCATTGTCAGTATCAAATTTCAAAGAGAAATTTAAACCGTACCTAACTTCACCAGTACTCAGTTTGCCCAAAGGAAATGGGCTGATGAAGCTGTGTAATGTACTCATACTAGTTAGAAAGGAAGTGAAACCATAATTGTTTCAGTGGGAATTTTCCTTCTTCCCCACCTTGTGAAAAGTGTATTCATATGTTTTATAAGACTCCCCTACAAGTCTAATTTGATGACAAGAATTGCCATTATTGCTAAATTTATTACATGTTCACCTCTTTTCCCTGAGTGACTCATTATTGAGTCCTAGAAATGCAACTGTGTTTTTGTTTAGGAGGTGGTAGTGAGGGAGAACTTGGGGATGACTTTTAAATAAGAGAACTTTGTATTATATTTATCTGTCTGGAGGCAATAAATCTGTTTCAGCAGATTAAATACAGACTTCTTTATAAAGCCCTGTTTTCTCAAACCTCTTATCAGCAGCACTTGGCAGTAATCACACCTACGGAAACTTGTAATTTTCCTCAAGGAGGTGACACTGACAGAATTAAAAATGAAGGAACCCCCCTGAAAAGCAAGTTCATTACAAATTAACAGTGGTCTTAGCAAAGCAGTGGGCTAAGGCGTGTCAAATAGCGATATGGATAAAGAAACCCAGCATTTTAAACTGTCAGAGCTGGGAGCAGGGCTAGCCTGAGAACAAATTAATCACATATTGTCAAGGCAAAGTTGCATCAAATTAACACATCGGATTCCAGCATATTAATGTTAGAATGCTTTCACCTGATTATTACTGCAAACCATTGCCACTCTTTGAATGCAAAGATATAATTAAATTGCTAAATAGAAAGTGCATATAATATCTCTACATGCATTTAGGATGCAAGAGCTGAAAAGTGCACATCCTAGGAAGTGACAGATTCTATTTGTAGGGGGAAAACTTTACTTTTTTTTCCCTTTTTATTTACTTGAGAGTACTAGAGTATGAAATTAGAAAAGTTAGTTATGTTATTCATATCCTATATAAGTTAGATGAAATACAAGTTTAATTTAACTGATTTGCTACACTGGCTATGAGTACATAATTACCCCTGCATTTTTCTGGAAGAGAAATGGGGAAATGTTGCACAGTAGTCCTTAGCAACAAAATTGCCCATTACACATAATCCTGGCATGGATTTGTCATCAGGAAGTGCTTTAGAGAAACTAGATTGGCCATTCTGACAACTGTCTTTTACATAAAAGGATTACTTTTTGGCCCTACTTAACCTAGTATGTGTGTTTTATTATATTTTGAATGAGAATGTAAGCAGAAGCCCAGCTGTGGTTGACCTTTCGATCAAGGAGACAGCCCAGCAGGACGAACCTGCTTTTTAGTAGTCCTTGCTTATCCCAGATTATAGTTAGGCCAGGGCTGCTGGCCTGCTGTCTCTATTACTTACATCCAGCCTTGCTGTTTCTTTTATTCACACTTAGATTTGATCATTCTCCCTGTCCTGTGCCAAGCTGTGTTAGTCCTGTGGGTTGTAATCTTCCATAAAACTCCCCTTTTTTCATGATGTCTCCTTTAGCAACCTACACATCGATAGATTTTTCTTTCCAGCTTTGGGAAAGAGCAGTCTTGCATTTATAGATGCTCACCTAGCAGCTAAAGGGCTGGTGATCTTAAAAAAGGGAGTGGGTACCAGGAGTACCAGTGGGTTGACTTAGAACTTAGCAGAGAAAAATACCTTAGTTATTAGTTACAGTGATTAGTTACAGTATGTTGTTTACAGTGTGTTTAATATCAGTAAAGCATCTAACTGTTTTAGCAGAACCTTTGCACAGTGTTGTAGGCAAGCTGGAGAAGTGTTTGAGACTACATTGTGGCTGAGTGGATTGCATCTGGCCGAGTGACTAGGCACAGAGTGGTGATTAGTGGATTCGTGTCCAACTGGAGAGCTACCTGTTGTGATAAAAATGTAGGGCTCTGGTGTTCATTGCTGTCTGGGACTTGTGATGATAGACTGATCACTTTTGTGGAAAGCAAAAATCTGGGAAGAATAGCAGGCATGTAGCCAAGAATGGTAGTACATGCTTATAATTCTAGCATTCTGGGAGACTGAAGCAGGAGGATTGCAAGTTTGTGGCCAGCCTGAGCAACTCGATGAGACCCTGTCTCAAAATAAAAAAATAAAATAAAAAGGACTGGGAATGTAGCTCAGTGCAAATACTTTGTGTTCAACCCCCAGAGAAGCAGAAAACAAAACTTAACTAGGTTGTACATAAAAAAAAGTTAGGGATTATGGTTGATTGCAAGCAGAGCCAGATAATTGGAAGAAAAATTCATTCATTTTCCAGATGCTTCTTGATTGCTATATGTACCGTGAACCTGACTAAATGCTGAGAATACAATGGTAAATGAGCTGGCCTGTCCTTCATCTGGTGATGTGCATAATCTTGGAGGAGATCAAGACGAATATGATACTACTGTGTAGCAAGCGCCGTGAAAGGGAACGTGTAGTAGGCTCGATTCCTTGGAAGAGGAGGACTGACCTGGACTGGGGATGGGAACAAATCAGGGGAGACACTTTGATGAGTCCTAAGCCAGGCTTTTAAAGATGGGAGAGGCTTAGTGAGGCAGAGGAAACACTAATGCAGAAATGTGAAAAATGATGAAAAGAGAGAGCTTGTGGTGAATTTGAGGGAAGAAAGTGGTGCAGTGTGTCTAGAACACAGGATGAGGGTAGAAGAGGCCAGAGAAGAGGATTAATCCAGGATTTTGGTTTGCTCCTGATAATCGTATTTTAAGCCAGGTGTCTTGGTTACTTTTCACTTGTTGCTGAGACGAAACACTTGACACCCAAAATTAGGGAAGGAAAGGTTTATTTAGCTTACAGTTTTTGGAGGTTTCAGTCCATAGTCAGCTGACTCCAAGGCAGGGTGGCATGGCACAGGGACAGCACTTCAAGGCAGCAACCGAACAAAAGCAGCCAAAGTAAAAGGAGCAAGAGCAAGCCTCTTCTCCTCCTTTATAGAGTACACAGGACACCCCCCACCCCAGGGTAGGTGTAGCATCCACAAACATCCTTGCCTTCCTTTGCACAGGATGAGGATGTTTACAAAGTAAGAACCCTGGCTCCCTGCTGAGTCTCTCAGCTAAACTTTGGCCTTCTCAAATTTACACAATGGCCAGGTAACTGCTTATGCTCTATACCCCAGGATGTAGAGCTGCTGCCTTACTTAAGGTGCTAGACTTCTCAAGTTGACACAATGTATAAACCATAGCACCAGGAATTTGCCACGACCCATGCGGCTCCTGATGTTCATGGGGTGAAAGACCTCGAGAGGATGAGAAAAATAACGAAGAGACAAAGCTGGGGTCAGGTGGAGCCCTTATCCTCCTGATGGGAGGAAAGGTACTGCTCAACCAATGCTGCATGTTTGTTTATATGTGAGAAGGATGACGTCAATTTCAGCCCCTCTGCCTAGCAACCCATTGCTTGGATTGTCTAGTAGCTTGGTGTTTTTTGGGGCAATTTTCTCAGGTGGTTGACACTGGTGCTCTTTGTTACTTTGATAGGATCATATCTGGATCATGCCCTAGGTCAATTTCCAGTTTCAAGGGCTCCCAACGGGAATTGACATCTTAAAATTTGAAAAAGCACACTACAGCTCCAGTTAACAGAAATAGAGGGGTGTGTGTGTGTGTGTGTGTGTGTGTATATTTATGGGGGAGTGGGTAGTTTATAACTGTGAACAACCTCTGTTCCAACAAAGATCATCAGGGTGTGGTGGGGCTGGGAACGAATCTGGGTGTATGAATTGAGTTTTAAAGAATCTGTTCAGAAAAAGAGAAGACCTAGGAAGATCTGAGCATTGCCTAAAAATAGTAGAAGGTTTCTCAGGTAGAGGAGACTCTGTGTGTAGCTCTGCCAGGCTGGGCATAACAAAGGGAGTATTAAGATGATTAGTACTTTCTATGGTTAGATGTTCAGTACTGTTTGCTGTGGGAGGCAGTGTAGTAGAAAGAAAGGAATGTCTGTGTAGGTGTTTGGGAGTGAACTGTGCCTGTGGTTCTGAAGGGCTTTTTAATCTTGCAAAATTGAAACTGTATCCATTGAATAGTAACTTTGCTTTTCTTCTTCCCCCAGTCCACTACCATTCTATTTTCAAAGATTGTGTTTTACATACCTCATGTAGGTGGAATAATGCAGTATTTGTATTTCTGTGACTGGCTTGTTTTACTTAGTGTACTATCTTCAAGATTCATCTATGTTGTAGCATATTACAGTATTTCCTTCTTTTTAAATACTGAATAATGTTCCTCTGTATGTGTATCACATTTTCTGTATCTATTTCTTGGTACCTATAAAATTATGAAGGTGTTTCTTTTTTTTAACTATTGTGAATAATTTTGCTGTGAATATGGATAGGCATATATTTTTTGAGATTAAAAAATACCCAAAGTAGGATTTCTGAATCATATGGTACATTGAATTCTTAACTTTTTGAGGATTGTATGCATTATTTTCCATAGCGATTTATAGGGTATCATATTGTATCATTTTTACATTTCTGTCAACAGTGTACAAGGGTTCCAATTTCTCCATATCATTTCAACACTTACTGTTCATTTATTTATTTATTTTTGTTGGTACCGGGTATTGAACTCACTACCTTATGCCTGCCAACCAGGTGCTTAAGCCACTGAGTCAAACTCCCGGCCCTATTTGTTTTGAGGCAGGGTCGCACTATGTAGTTCAGACAGGCCTTGCTCACATTGTAGCCCAACCTGGCCTCGAACTCACAGCGCTCCACCTACCTCAGCCTCCTGAGTGCTGGGATTAAAGGCATGCGCCACCACACCTGGCTACACTTACTGTTTTTTAAATTGCACCATCCCAACTTACGAGGTGATAACTTGTCATGGAGGCTGCAGAGTCTAGCCTTTGTGATTGGCTCATTGTCTAGTGGTGGGATTGGCCATGTGAGAGCTGTACCTGCCCAGGGAAGGGTAGCTGGCATACAGTATAAGGGAGGGAAGGAGGCATGCGTTCCCCTTTTCCACCCTGTTCACTCTTGTCGCTTGTGGCTGCCTTGAATGGTTGTCCCTTGGCCACACAACCCTGCCTTGGAACCAGCTGAGTATGGACTGAAACTTACAAAAACCGTAAGCTTAATAAACCTTTCCTTCTTTCATTTTGGGCATGAGGTATTTTGTCTCAGCAAGGAAAGAAAAGTAACCAAGATATAACCTCATTGTGGTTTTGGTTTGCATTTCTCTAATACTAGTGATGTTGAACATCTTTTCATATGTTTATTATCTGTTAATCTTCTTTGGAGAATGTCTGTTCAAGTTCTTTGCCCACTTTAACATTGCATTGTTTGTATTTTGTTGTTGAGTTGTAGGAGCTTTTTATATATTCTGGATATTAACCCTTGATCAGATAGATGGTTTGCAAGCATTTTCTCCCATTATATAGGTTGTCTTCTTACTCTGTTGATTGTTTCCATTGCTACATAGAAGTTTTAATTTTTTTTTTTTTTTTTTTGTGGCACCAGGGATTGAACTCACAACCTCACACCTGCCAGACAGGCGCTTAAGCCACTGAGCCAAACTCCTGGCCCTAGTTTCCTGAGGCAGGGTGGCACTATGTAGCTCAGGCCGGCCTTGTGCTCGCGTTATAGCCCAAGCCGGCCTCAAACTCACAACCCTCCGTCTACCTCAGCTTCCTGAGTGCTGGGATTAAAGGTGTGCGCCACCACACCTGGCTAGAAGTTTTAAAATTTGACATCGTCCCAGTTGTCTGTTGTTTTGCTTTTGCCATCTATGCTTTTGGTTTCATATCCAGTAATCATTGCCAAATTCAATATCATGAAGCTTTCCCTTATATTTTTTTCTAGGGATTTTATAATTTCAGATCTTATATTTTATTTTATTTTATTTATTTATTTTTTTTTTTTTTTTTTTTTTTTTTTTTTTTTTTTTTTTTTTTTTTTTTTTTTTTTTTTATTTTTTTTTTTTTTTGCGGCACCGGGGATTGAACTCACAGCCTTGCGCCTGCCAGGGCAGGCGCTTAAGCCACTGAGCCAAGCTCCCAGCCCTTCAGATCTTATATTTAGATCATCAGTTCATCTTGAGTTAATTTTTGTGCGTGATATAATATAAAAGCACAATTTCACCCTTTTATTTTTTTTTTCCTTTGCCTTTTTATGATACTGTGGGTCCACCAACCCAGGGCTTTGGCACGGAACTGCAGCCCCACCCTTTTTTTTTCTTTTTTTTTTTTTTTTTTTTTTGCGGTACCGGGGATTGAACTCACAACCTTGCGCCTGCCTGCCAGGTGCGTAAGCCGCTGAGCCAAACTCCCAGCCCTAGTTTTTCAAGGCAGGGTTGCACTGTGTAGCTCAGGCCAGCCTCGCGCTCACGTTGTAGCCCAAGCTGGCCTGGAACTCACAACGCTCCTCCTACCTCAGCCTCCCGAGTGCTGGGATTAAAGGCGTGCGCTACCACGCCCGGCAGCCCCACCCTTTTTATTTTTTATTTTGAGACAGGGTCTTGCTAAGTTGCCTGGACTGGTCTTGAATGCCTGTCTCAGTCCCCCAAGTAACTGGGATTATAGGTGTGCCAACTATACCTGGGCCAACTTCATTCTTTTGCATGAGGATATCCAGTTTTCTTAGCACCATTCGTTGGAAAGACACATTCTTATATTAATCAACACAGTTTACGGGTATAAGGGTAATGTTTAGAATTTTATGCCTCATATTTAGATGACTTCCCTTGATAATATGAATTATGAAGTGTTTTATTTAAAGTACCATTTTTCCCACCTTGTTGCGTGCCTGTCTTGCACATTCCATATTCTGTTATTCATGGTGCCTTTGCTTTACCCATAGTGTTCTTTTTTGTCAGCGAATTTCATCCTTCAGTATTCAGCCCACATACGACCTCTTTCAGCTCCTGCACGTTCACTCCCACAAGTGGTACTTAGCACACTTCGTTGTAACTGCTCGCATATTCTTGGCTGTTGTAAGAATGTGAGTTCTTTGAGAACAGGGACAATGTCCAGTTCCTCGTGATAACTCCAGCAACTGCCACAGATCCTGGCATCTAGTAGTCAGTAAAATGAAATGACTGAATAGTTTTCATTTTCATAGAGACTGTAAATGATAGAAGGCAGAGTGCCTCAGTTTTACCTACAACTTACTGAGGTTCTGTCTCCTCATTTCTGAAATCAGGAAGTAGATTAGTTTTCTAGGGTCCCTTCTGGCTCCAACAGTGTATGACAGTTGCACAGGGAATTCTTAGCCAAGCACTCTCAGAGATTTATTCCTACAACTTTCACAAGATCTACCCTTAAGTAAGACAAAATGTTAAACTTTTATTTTGGTATAGGGCTAAGAAATTTTGCTATTTAAGAGTCAGGTAAAAACAAACAAACAAATAAAAAAAAAGTCAGGTAAAGTAAAGCACGGCAGCTGGGCCTTACCAGTGTGTCCTTGTTCTAGCAGTTTTGTCCTTCTGTGCAGGTAAAGCATTCCAGTCCCACTCACTTCTGGCTTCACTGTTCCCACTTCTAAAATGGGGGAGATTAGATAGGGTCATCAATTTTTATGATTCAGTATGTGTATGTTTGAGAGGGGAATGAATGTATTTTGTAAAAGCATATTAAATATTCTAATACGTTAGGAAATGAAAGATTAATTTTTACAGAAAAGCTTCCAAAAAATAAAGCCTATAAAATTTGACAGGAATATGGAGAAGATATAAGACATTTTAATAACACACATCATCTTCGGGGGACTGTGAAGTTTTTATAGTCATCAGAAGGGGTCATGGGCTAAAGATGGTCATGAAACACTGCATTAGTTTCTCCTCTTACTCTAATTTTCTGTGTTTCTGTAATGATAAAAATTTCATAGGAGAATTCCATGATAAGCTCTACTTAATGTCTCTTTTTATATATGGATGAGACTTACTGTTTTTGTTTGCTTTTGACTTTCTGAATTGAATCCTGACTCCCACTTACTTGCAGCCTTGGACAAATCACTTAATTTCTTTAAGGCTTTATTAAAAAAAATCTGTAAAAGATATGTGATGATAATAGTATCTCTTTATAATATTTTATCAAGAATTAGAATAATTAGCATAAAGCTCATACATAGTGACACATCATAAGTGTTCTATATGTGCTAGTTGTTCTTAGAAATTCAGAGATAAATATTAATCATGCTTCTCTTTTATCTAACTTTGGGACATTGAGAGTTAGAGAAATCAGAAAATGGAATTAAACATGTCCACTTCATTATTGGTAAATCAGGTTCAAATCTTTAACCAAAGTCAGGTTAGGATGCAGTCCTAATCAGGCTTCCTTAATACTTTCTCTTGAGTCTGGACCAGCAGTGTCTGGTCGAACTCTCTGTGACGACAGAAGTGTTCTGTATCGTTACTGCCCAGTGTGGTTGCCATTAGTCACATGTGACACTTAAGAACTTGAAATGTGACTAGTATGACTATGAAATAGAGTTTTAAATGTTATTTAAAGTGATTTAAATTGTCAGCTATGGCTGGCATATGGCTACTGTGTTGGATAGTGCATATCTAGACATTGGTGTGACTCATGCAAGGAAAAACTGGATCTGCCGAGGCGACAGACTTACTAGAATTGCTGTCTCCTGCCATTTCCATGCCGGTAATAGGATCAGAGAAAGCTGACCCTCCAGACCTACTTCTAGAAGGCTGGTCGGGGTCCTGATCCCAACATGCTGAACACACAGAAGCAGTTGCTGAGCGTGCAGTTCTGAGACAGCCTGGCTCAGGTGAGGCCAGGACAGGTGACTCACTTTTCGTGGTACAAAGAGAAGGGTGGGGAATACTCTTGCCAGTGTTTCTAGAAGGGCAGAAAGCCTTTTTTATGGCTAACAGTAAGAAACCTTGAAACAGAATAGTTACTTTACAATATAGTGAATAAATGTGCATTCTTTTCAAAATCAAAGTTACACTTAGAATCCTTAATAAGGACTCATTTGTATTTTGCTTCATTCTGAACTTTATATATGACCCCCTAGTTCTTCTTGTATCTATTTGGATGACCCAAGTATAGGGTGTTTTTCAGACAGAAACTTACAACCACAATTAAAATGTGTAGTGAGCCTCTGCTGTGAATTCAATCTTAACTCA
Organism: Dasyprocta punctata; assembly: GCA_004363535.1. NCBI lineage: Eukaryota > Metazoa > Chordata > Mammalia > Rodentia > Dasyproctidae > Dasyprocta > Dasyprocta punctata. Next base: position 53,772 of record RJWM01004968.1, on the reverse strand, counting down.
TTTTTTGAGATAATTCAGTCTTATATCATGTCATTTGGTAAGCTTATGGAAAGCCAGCTGCTCATTTACAATTTTTTCCTTCTTCATCTTTTCATCAGTGTTAATATTAGAGTGAGCACTAGGTGATATAACTGTTGCTAGAAAGGGTAGAGTTGATGTTTTGTTTGAAACTACCAAAAAGCATATTGTTTGTCTTAGCTACTTTTCTCTCATTAGTGAGATAAAATACCTGATACCCAAAATTAAGGAAGGAAAGGTTTATTTAGCTCTGTTTGTACAGGCTTCAGTCCCTGTCAGCTGGCTCCAAGGCAGGGTGGTGTAGCAGAGGGACAACAGACAGTTCATGGTAGCAGAAGACAGCAAAAGCAGCAAGAGCAAAGGAAGAAAACAAGCCTCTTTCTGCTCCTTTTGTCTTACTCAGACTGCTGGGATTAGGGCAGTGCCAGTCCAATCAGTGGACCCATCCAGTAATCATCCAGCCTTAATCCCAGCATTGCACTGTGAATCAGGCACAAACTCTAGTTTTATTGACCTCTGAAAAGCTGGCCCATGACTGCATGAGGCTTTGGGAGTTAATGCATAGCGTAATTGGTATAGTTTCACAGTGTGGCATATCCTATTGTATATGAGTAATTAAATGAGAAATAGCATCTTAAAACCAGATCTTTCATTTTGTAATTTTTTTATTTTTTTATTAGTACGTTTGCAGTCCATAATATTTATATTTCTGGTGTAGAATTGGTGCATGTACATAACACATCTTAATTTGTTTTTTCATCTCTTTTGCACTCCCCTTCCTCCCTGCTACTTACATCTCTTGATCCCCTTCCCTTTGAGAAAAATCTGTCTCCCTACACCCTATTATCTTTTATTTTACTCTTTATTATACTTTGGAATATAAGAGAATCCATGCAATATTTCAGCTTGTGTATCTGACTTATTTTACTTAACATTATGATATCAAGGTACATCTGTTTTCCTATAAAAGACTCAAGTTTGTCTTTCTTTAATAGCAGAGTAGTGCTCCGCTGTGTGTAAATACCACATTTTCTTTATCCATTCATCTGTTGATGGACATGTAGGCTGTTGCCAAGATTTAGCTATTATGACCTATTCTGCTATAAATGTAGATATGTATTACTATAATACAATGCCTTTGACTCTTTTGGGAAGAGACCTAGAAGGGGAATAGCTGGGTTAAATGGGATTTCTAGTTTCAGTTTTTTTGAGGAATCTCCATACTAATTTCCATAGTGGTTGTCCTGGTTTACATTCCCACTAACAATGCAAAAGGCTTCCTTCTTCCCACAGCCTTGCCAGCATTTATTATTTGATTTCTTGATTATGGCCATTTCTGGGATAAGATGGAATCTCAGTGTTGTTTTACTTTGTATTTCTTTAATGGCCAGTGATGCCGAGCATATTTTCGTGTATTTATTGGCCATTTGTACTTGTGAGAAGTATATATTCATTTCATGTGCCCATGTTTTGATTGGGTTTTTTATTTTGGGCATTACTCTTTTTTTTTTTTTTTTTTTTTTTTTTTTTTTTTTTTTTTTTTTTTTTTTTTTTAGTTCTTTCTATATTCTAAATGTGAGTCCTCTATCTGAAGAATGACTGGAAATTTTTTTCCCCCTGCTCTGTAGGTTTTTTCTTCACTCTGTTGTTTTTTTTTATTTTTTATTTTTTATTTTTTATTTTTTATTTTATTTTTTTTGCGGCACTGGGGATTGAACTCACAACCTCGCGCTTGCCAGGGCAGGCGCTTAAGCCGCTGAGGTAAACTCCCCAGCCCTTGTTGTTTGTTTTTTTGTTGTGGTAATGGTGGTAGTGGTAGTTGTGCAGAAATTTTTAAATTTGATATGACCCCATTTGTTGATTCTTGGTACTATATCCAGTGCAAGTGGCATTCTGTTCAGAAAGTCCTTGCCTACACCTATGACTTAAACAGTGTTACCTGCTTTGTCTTCCAGCAGGTTGTTTCTGTATTCACATTCAATTCTTTGATCCATTTTGATTTTAGTTCAGTACGTGAAGAGAAAGATGGGTCTAGGGTCAATCTTTTGCATGTGGAATTTTCTTGAAGTTACAGTCACATATGCAGTCTTCCTTCCTTTTAAAAATAAGTCATATTTAACACTTATAAACTTTTCAGTTGTTACACTTTTTCATCAAGTATATTCAGACTGTTAAATAGTGGCCTTAAAGACACATACATAGTTATGGAGTGTGAACAGTTGTTTTAATGGTATAGTAAGGATGTAGCATATCTAAAGTAGTCTCAATTAACTCGAAAAGCCTGTTTAACCTACATGTATAAAATTTCAATTAAAGTGTCTTTTTAAAAATTTTATCTTCATTATATTTTATTTGGTCTGTTTGAAACATCCTTGAAAATATTCTTTTTGTTGTCATTTTTGCTGTTGTTGTTGTTGTTGTACTGAGCAATGAGTCCATTCATGGCCTTGTGTGTGCTGGACAAGCACTGCCATTGAGCAACACCCCTGAATGTGATTGACCTGGAATGATAAAACATAAGCATTTACTGTGTGTCAGACATTGTGCTAAATATTTTATATACTTTTCCTCATTTAATCCTTACAACAACCCGTGAGAGATGTAGAAACTGCCCTTGCATGTTCATATGAATATATGGATATATATTGAATATACATAGATTCTTATTTTCCTCCCCTTGATACAGAATGTACATAGTTTGAGGGGAGATGCTGCTGAGATTGAACCCAGGGTCTTGTACTTGAAAATAAGCACATCCTCTTCCACTGACCTACGTTCCCAGTCCCAGCTAGCATACTTTTAACACTGTTTTAGAGTTTATTTTTGCCCAACAAAGTAACTGGAAAATCTATACATGTCAGTGCCTAGAAAATGTCTCATTGCTTCACATAGCTGCATAGTATTCCATCGTATTACAGTTTATTTAACCAGGTCCCTATTGATTAAGGCTTGAGTTTGCTATTACAAACAATGCTGTAGTGAGTAATCTTGTACATATGGCATTTTGCACATGTGCAATTATAAATGTAGGATAAATTCCAAGAAGCAGAATTACTGGGTCAAAGGGAATATGCATTTATAATTTTTGTAAGTATTGCCAAATTGCCCTCCATAGGGATTGTGCCAATTATACTCCTACCAGCAATGTGTGAGAGTGCCTGTTTCTTTCTTCACAGCTTTGCCACAGAATTTATCAAACTCTTGGATTTTCGCCAATCTAATAGATGGAAAATGAATCTGTGTAATTTTAATTTGCATTTCTCTTATGAGTGAGGTTGGCCTTCTTTACATTTAAGAACTTGTACACTTTTGTGAACTGCCCAGATGTATTGGAGTCCTGATCTTTTTCTTACTTTTTAGGTGTTCTTTATATATTAGGAAGCTTAGTAAGTTTATCTGTGCCTTGACTTTGATCATGGATTTATTTTTGATTATGCACTATTTTTTAATGTAATAAAATTTTTTATTTTTCCTCTATAGCTTTTAGATTTTGAATCCATTACTATGAACAAGATTTTTTAAATGTCCTTCACAATTCTTCAGTTTATTCCTAGATGTATATAGTTGTTGCTATTGTAAGTAGGGTCTTACATTCATTTATTTTTCTGACTATGCAGCATGAAGGCTGCTGAGTTTGGTATGTTAATTTTATATTCCTTCATGTTGCCAAATCATCTGTAGTAGTTTTTCATTTGTTCTTTGAAAATTTCCTATGTGGTATACAAGAATATTGTTAATATGCAGTAATGTACAGAATAGAATAGGAACTTTTTGGTGTCTTGTATTTCCATTTTTAAACTTCTGCCTGCAATCTTTTGTCTAGTATTGTTGTTGACTGTAACCAATACCGTCATACTTGGCATTGAGCTAAAAGTTGTCATCAAGTAAATGTTAATCTTCACATTGCAAGATGTAAACATATCTCTGAAAGATAGATAGCCAGTGTTTGTGTCAAGCAGAGACTATTAAGACAAATTTTAATAAGTACAGTAAGGGAGAGCTTGGATGAAAATGCCTGAATTCTTCTAAGTGATCATTTTCTGCAACGCTTATTCAAGCATGTCTTAAATGTTTGTTGTTGCCTTTGCCATTGTTGAAAAATATCATTTGAGGTGTGTATCTTGAGTGTCTGGGGCTTTTCTGCCTTTGAAATCACTTGCTATTTTCATTTACTCTGAAAAAAATATTCATGCTTACAATATACCATAAGAATGTATCTCTGTTCTACCAGCAATAATCTTAAAATTTTGTTAAGTGGAGAGTAACATTTAAATTAACATCTGGCATCAGTTTAAGGTTTTCCATCCTTCAACTAAACTTAGTAGGGGTTTGGAATTTTTCTTTTTCTCCCAACTTATTTTCCTTGATTCATAATGGGTTACTTCTAACATTCGACCTTTTGTGCCTTAAGGCTGTTTTTGATTTGTAAACTAGAGAGGGCAAGAAGAACTTGAAGGAAGAGAGAGTGTTAAGGATGTTGGTAGCACTTACTGCATTTTTCCCTCCCTAAGTCTTTATAGGACATGATCAGTTGCTTGGGTGTAGTGGGGTAGTTTTTCCTCTCTGCAGAAGCTGGAAGGATTGTAAGGCTTTTCATTCAACAGTCAAGTAAGGAAATGGGTTCACTTGTAAATATTTTTGTTTTAAAATTAAAAATTAAAATTAAAAATTAAATATTGAGTATATATAGAAAAACATTTAAAAATATACACAAGGTATAAATAGTTGTTCAATAATCCCTCATGTACCCATTATCCACTTGGGGAGGAACAACATTTGCAGGATCCTCCTGTTCACAGAAGTGTCTTTAATTCCCTTGCTGCTTGTAGTTTTATGCCAGATATTTATCTCCTTGAACATGGCCATTTGACTTTTACCTACAAGGAATTATGATTTGGGTGTTCTTCTTTTTTTTCCCTCATTGTTGACACCAGTAGCTGCAGCTAATTTATTTTAATGAATAGCGAGACTATGATATGAGTATATTGCAATTTATCCATCTGTTGATGGACATTTGGGTTTTTTGCAGTTGTTATAAATAATGCTATTTATGAATATTTTGTCTGTGTAAGAGTTATCTAAAGCAGAGGCGTACATTTTTGACCATGACTCACATATTTAAGAAATGCATTTTATATCCCAAACCAGTGCACACATGTAAGTACATACGTACACATGGAAAACAAAATTCTCTTAAAAACATATCCCTACTAAGTGTAAGTGCAGTGTGATATTTTTTGTTCTGTTGTGTTCTGGCTTATTTTCTAATGTTAATCAAAACTGGCTAAGTTGATTTCTTAACCCTCAAGACCATGCTTTGAGAAATGGTCAGGATACATACAGGTGTGTAATTATAGGATCATCAGGTATGTACAGATTCAATGGATTATGCCACATTGTTTTCCAAAGTAGTTATTCCTACTTACGCTCCCTGTAGCAATGTTGTATTCACCCTATCACACTTCATTTTTTTTTGAGTCTTGTGGGTATGAAATTGTATCTCATTGTGATTTTTTTTTTTAGACAGAGTCTCCCTGTGTAGTCTAGGTTGGCCTTGAACTCACCCAGGCTGCCCTCAAACTCACAATGATCCTTCTGCCTCAGCCTCCCAAATGCTGGGATTACAGGTGTGCGCCACTATGCCCAATTCATGTAATTTAATTTGTCTTTCTCCATGTCCTGTGTATCACAGGCAAGCATTCTACCACTGAGCTGCATACCCAACTCCCTTGTTCAAATGTTTTGCCCATTTTTTTTTTTTACTGATTTGCTAAAAAATTCTTAAATATATTTGGATGCTAACCATTTTTATATTTTTGTGATAGATTTTCCTAGTTCATGGTTTGTCTTCTTTCCCTTCCTGGTGGTTTTGATGGGCAGTTTTTTTTTTTTTTTTTTTTTTTTTTGTGCAGCACTGGGGATCAAACTCACAACTTCACTCCTGCCAGACAGGCGCTAAAGCCATTGAACCAAACTCCCAGCCCTAGTTTCTTGAGGCAGGGTGGCACTATGTAGCTCAGGTCGGCCTTGCGCTCACATTGTAGCTTGCATTGTAGCCCAAGCCGGCCTCGAACTCACAACGCTCCTCCTGCCTCAGCCTCCGGGGTACTGGGATTAAAGGCGTGCGCCACCATGCCTGGCTGGGCAGAAATTCTTATGCTTAAGATGTTGAGTTTCTCAATCTTCATTGCCTCTCTCTCCCCTCCTTCCCTTCTCCTTCTCCCTCTCTCCCTCCCCCCCTCCCTCCCCCTTTCTGGGGGAATTGAACCCAGGGCCATCTGCATACTGGGCAAATGCTCTGCCACTGAGCTACATCATCGACCTGTTTATCAGTCTTTTGCTTCGTTATTCATAGTTTTTGTGTCTTAACAAATCCTTCCCAACCGCGAGATGATAAAGTTATTCTTCTATATTGTATTTAATGGTTTATATGTAAATAATTAATCCACTCAAAATTGATCTTTTTCCATGTGTGGTATGAGGTAGAGATTCAATTTCAGATTTTTTTTCTGTTTGATTAAACTACTCTGAGCATTATTTACTGACTCTCACTTTTTCCTGCTGTCTTTTTGGTGCTGTCTCAGTCATATATCAGATTTCCTATGTGTTTATTATTGTTTCTAGACTCTTCTGTTCTAGTGCTTTTCCTGGTCTAATATTACATTACTTTAATTATTTCTACCTTAAAATAATTTTTAATAGCTGATAAAACATGCCTTCCCAACCTTCTTTTTTTATTCACAAGTGTCTTGTATATTCTTAACCTGTTGCCCTTGAATATAAATTTTTGAAATCATTTGTCACATTTTTAAAAAATCTCTATTGAGATTTTGATTAGAATTGGATTGAATCTGTAGATTGGTTTGCGAAATCGACATCTTTACCATTTTGAACATAATACATCTTTCCATTTATTAAGTAATATATAATGTCTTTCATAAAATTTTACAATTTTCTCCATGGATGTCATGTCTTTATTTGATTGATTCATGTGTACTTGATGGTTTTTTAAATTCTATTTTCAATATCCTTTAATTCATAGTGTCTTCTTGTTTGATGTACAGAAAGGCAATTGATCCTTCTGCCTTAAATTCAACAACTTTTTAGCTCTTTTTAATTCTATTAATATATTCCTTTTTATGTTTTCTAAGGATGCAGTTGTTTACAAATAATAGTTTTATTGTTTTTTCCCCAATCCTTATACTTTAGTTTTTTTTCCCTTGCTTTACAGGACTGGCTAAGAGCCATGTTGAAAGCGAAAAGCTTATTGAGGCTGAAGGAAATGCTTTCAATATTTTACCATTAACTGTGATGCTTGCCATTCTGGTAGATGACCTATGTTGGGTTAAGAAAGATCTTTTCAGTTCCTAGTTTACCAAGATAATGACTACTTTTTAAGTCTCAAGGGAATGTTGAGTATGTTGAGTGCTTTTCTGGGTTTTGGTAGACTACCGTATGGTTTTTCTTCTTCAGTCTCTTAATTGATTAATTACATTAATTCATTTTCTTGTGTTAAACCGGCCTTGCAATTGATTAGACATGTAAACTCAACTTTTGGTCCTTGAGTATCCTAGTTTTTTATACTCCTGGCTTGTTTTATTAATATTTTGTTTAGTATTTTTTTTATCTGGTTCACAAGTAAATTTCATACTGTCTTCAACCTCAGGCTTAGATATAGAGGCTTTGCTTGCCTCAGAAAGTGATGTAGAAAATTTTCTTTTTCAATACTATTAAATAATGTGAGTAATATTAGTATTATCCTTGTTTCTGAAAGTTTATAGAACTTGTTACTAAAACAGTTGTTATAACAGATGTGGTCCCCTGGGAAGTAGACTTGGACATGAAGATGAGCATATAGGAAATTTGCTAGGAAGTGCTTTTGTCTTAGTCACTTTCCTTGTCATTGGGACAAAATACTCATCACCTGCAACCTAAGGAGGAGAGATTTATTTTGGCTCATGTTTTTGATTCATAGATGGCTGGCTCCAAGGCAGGAAGGCATGATGGAAGGGTCTGGTGGAGGAAAGCTGCTCCTGACAGCAGTCAAGAAGCAGAGATGAAGGGAGGGAGCAGGAATGAAAGATACACCCTTCCAGGTCACACCCCCAGCAATCGGCCCACCTCTTCTGACCAGGCCCCGCCTCCCACAAGCCCCGCCTGTGAGCATGTGAGGCTCCTGGGGGACATCCCAGATCTAAACCATAATAGCTTTCTAGGTCAGCATCTTTGAGGTGAAAGGAAGAAAACAGGATTGCCTCTGACCTCTCTTTGAATGTTATCTATGTTTGGAAGGAGGTGTGCCTTCGGGCAAGGTGGTTCTAATAGCGCAATTCCCGGAAAGAAGTAGCATCTAATAGCCATCAGCCAATAGTCTCTCCAGAATTAGGGTTGAATGCCCTTCGTTTCTGAAAAGGAAAGTCTTGGTAGTTATCTTAGTTACATTCTCACTGCTGAGTCAAAATAACCAGCACCCACAAGTTAAAGGAGAAAAGGTTTGTTTTGGCTCATAGTTTAAAGAGGCTTTGTCTGTAGTTAGCTGGTCTCAAGGCAGGCCAGCATGGCAGGTAGCATGGCGGAGGAGAAACAGTTCATGGCATGGCAGGCAGGAAGCAGGGCCAAGATCAAGGGAGGAGAAGGGATACATAACGTTCCAGGTCTTGCCCACAGTGACCCATCTCTTCCCACCAGGTTTCATCTGCCCACATCACACCCAGCTATAAACCCACCAGTGGACTAATGCAGTATCACACATCCATGAGCCAGTCATCTCTGAAGAGCCCCAGTATTATGAGCACAGGAGGCTTTGGGGGACATCTAGATATAAGCCTAGCAGTGGTCTAGGTAGTAACTGTACCAATCCTCCCTTCATGCTGCTTTAGTATACTTACTTCATGTAAGTTTTAGGACCATACCCAAAGAGGATTGGGTCTCTTTTCTTTACTGAAATGTGTACAAAGGAGAAGAAGAATAGTGTGAATGCATTTTACATTTCTGCAACTACTCTTGAGGTTATGACTGATATTTGTCTTTCTCTTCAGGTATCTGTGTTAGTCCCTTCTCCCTTGGTCAGCACCTGTGCTGGTCCAGAAGGTTTGTCTGATAAGAGGACCCAGACTTTTTTCTCTAAGAGTCCAGGACCCAGTTTACTTTCTTGGGCTGTGACTGCTTCATTTGTACATTTTATGTCAAAATTGGGTGAAAGAGTAATCAGACGCATGCAGAGGCTTTTTCTGGCCAGATGTGTTCTTTCCTGCCTCCATTTTGTAACAGGAGCTCTGTGTTCTCCTTATGGAAGTCCATCACTCTTGTCAGGACAGTGATGTCTCCTTTGGCCTGGTGTCCTTCAGCATGAAGAGCCTGGGCAGCAGCTGTAGTTTTAACATTTAGTGTTGCTGTTGCTCTTGCTGTGTGTCTCTCGCTGGAACCATTCTTCCATTGAGAATCAGGTTCCTTACAAGTCAGGGATAGAAAGTATAAATTCCTCAAGTGAATCACTGTAAGTAATGGTGGATGGGCTTATTCCTGCTTTTCCCCTTTGGTTCCTAGAACTTTGTAGTTAGCCCATTAGGGATATGATACCATATAATGATAGTTAATTGTTAGTGTACGTCGTGTGCCCTGAGGATGACATCCCAGCTTCAGAGGTTGTCGTCTGCAAGCCAGTGCTTCATCTTTACCTTGAACAGGTTATTTACTCACTCAGTGGACTCATCTTTTAGATGGAACAGTATTTGATATGACCAGAGAATCCTGTAATTATATCCTCCTCTCACACCTCCTTTGCAATAAGGTGGGCTCCTCAGAGTGGGGCAGTATTATGTAGGCTGCCGTCTTGATAGGTTAGACACTCTGAGTAGTTCTGACCGAGGCATCATTGGCAGAAAAGATAAACCCATACTTGAATGTATGTTAATCTCTGCCAGAATCCCTGTCAGGGAGGAAGGCCGTCAACTGGCCATCAAATGGCTGGTCTCCTTAAGGGATGGTGCCATGTTGGGGGGCTCAACATTGTTTTCTGTTGCTGGGAAGGTGGGTATTTGACAGAGGGCAGTACAGTTTGTCTTAGTATGTGAGAAACTACGCATATATATAGCTTCATATATGGCTTCCATCACTGTCACCATGGCTGCTCCATTCATGTGCCCACATGCCAGCATTATGGAAGCCAATGAAGAGGCTAGGTGAAGATAAATGAAGCTTGTGTCGGGAGTCTCCATGATCACCTCTTAGTTCACTGATTTGCTTAGAGAACTCAGCACACAAGAAATGGTCATACTTAAGAGTCTAATTTATTACAATGAAAGAATACAAACAGTCAACAATGAGTAAAGGTGCACGGGGTGAAATACAGAGGAAACCCAGCTGGTGGTAGTGGGAAGTAGTCTTCTCTAGCTAGCAGCAGATTGAGAAGCCGTAGGGCTAATTTACACTCACATAAAAATATAAATCTGAGATACATAAATATCTCAACTTCAGTATATATTGTAGTTAGGCTGTCCCATATACCCAGCTGACAAAGATAACTGATGCTTAATGTCACTTTGGCAAATATCATCATGTGGGCAAAAGTTGTGTTCTGTTTTCCTATCTAGATTCCCCTTTTCACTTAATTTTTAGACTTTCATGACTTTCTTCAAAACTTGTGACTGTTGAATCAGGTTAAATCAGTACTTTAACATTCTGCCAAAACTTTTGGTTATTTTCTTTTTCCTTTTGAGACAGAATCTGAGTTGCCCGGGTTGGGCTTGAACTTGTGATTCTCCTGCCTCAGCCTCCCAGGTAGTTGGGATTACAAGCACCTGCCACCATGCCTGACTGTGTGGAAACATTTTTAGTGTGTTGTTTTAACTAGCTGTAGGAGGAACATGCTATACTGTAGGAGGAAGGAGTTCATGCTTTAAGATATCAGGGCTCCTGAGTTCATGAAAAATGTTGATTGAAAATATGTCTCTTTCAGATTAGAGCTTTTCCTTTTGAGAAGCTTTTAAGTATATTGGTAGAAATTGTAAGCAAGTTATGATTGTGATCTTTTGAGTCAGTCATATCTAGGTTTCCCTATACATTCTCTTACTAGCTTTGCAGTCAGCTTCCTCCCCTGCTTCTGGTCTTGCACATACTAGTCAGTCTCCCACCACTGAGCTGCACTCCCAGCTCAGTATCTTTAATTTCTTTCCAGCTTAGTTGTCTGAAAAATTCGTAAGGGCTACTTTGCAGATCTATGTACAGTATAGAGATAGGTCATATGTAGAGTGTGAATCCAGTGCCTGACACAGTAGATCATGGGTGTTTTTAATTCCGAATCTCTCCTTTCCAGAAGTGTTCACAGTGCTAATACAGATGCTAATGCGGAACATCTCGTGTTATATACTTCGTAGTATAAAGTTGAACATGAGTACGTGGGAGAAACTATCAACAAGGGAAAAAAACAAGAAAAGTGCTACAGTGTCAAAAGATGAGGAAAATAACTATATGAAGCTTGGCCAGAGAAGGCTGTTTGTCTCCCCTCTGCTTTCTAGGAGTGAGATTTCTTAAGGCTCCTTGCAGCTCTGTCCTTTTTGGTGTTTTGTTCATTAGTTGAGGAGCATATACATCCCTATCCCTTTGGGTTAAAGGGACTTTCTACTTCCTGTGGCCCACAGGGGCTGTGTAGACTTATTTTAGAGGAAGGAAGCATTTCTCTTCTGGAAGGACCTCAAGGATAGTTAGGAATTTTCATCATCACAAGTTCACAAAACAGTAACCATTTGAGATCCCCAAGTGAGTGTTTGAAGTAAGTACTTTATTAGTGTCTTGGTTACTTTTCTCTCATTGTCGAGACAAAATACTTGATGCCCAAAATGAACGAAGGAAAGATTTACTTCTTACAGTTTTTTTTTCTTTTTTCAAAAATAATATTTTATTTCCATTTTAGGTGTAAAAGGTTTTATTTTACAACAATGACCTGCTAAGCATGATTACTAAATACATAAATCTTAAGAGTTTACAAGACTGGTTTTCTTACAGTTTTTGGCGGTTTGAGTCCATACTCAGCTGACTCCAAGGCAGGGTGGCGTGGCTGAGGGGCAGCTGTTCATGGCAGCTGCAAATGGAAAGAGTAAACAGGGCAAAAAAAGAAAAAACTTGCCTTCTTCCCTCCCTTATATTGTATGCTGGCTCTGCCCCGGGTGGGTGCAGCACTCACACTGCCAATCCCAGTGCTGGACAATGAGCCAATCACAAATGCTAGATTCAGCTGCCTCCATGACTGCATGAGGCTTGGGGGGCCACCTAAACACAAACCATAACAATTAGAAAAGAGAGGTACTTGCATTCTTAGTAGAAAAATTTCTAATCAATAGAAATGCAGATATGCTTTACACTGCAGCATCAGTATTTACCCTGTAACACGAAGAATTTACATGTTTTCCCTTTTCCCATTAATATGACTCAATCTAATTCCTTGTAACTTTTTGAGTAGGCTCCACTGTAGGACATCCTGTCTGAAATAAGAAATTGTGTCACCCACCTCCACCTAACCTTTTGCTCTGTATTTGTTGCTTGTACAAAGATGAGAAGTACATCTTATTCATTGTCTTTGTGTTTTTCTCTTGGTACTACTATTGTCACTTTGGTTTTTTAGTGAAGGAAATTGACTTATTTGAAACGTTTGTCTTAAACCTCTATGGAAATATCAGTTTACAGGAAGGTTAGGGCTGCTCGTTCAGGCTCCTCTCAGAGTCTCTGCTGCAATTGTTGCAAAGGAAGCCCCAGGGAAACCCTTGAGCAGGGCTGCGGAAGAGTGGTGGCTGCACAGAGGACTGTTCTGCGGATGCTTTATCAGGTGCTGTCTGGAGAGCGCAAGTAATGGTGTGCGCGGGCAGAACTGCTGACATCGCCACTTTCCCAACTTAGCACAAATGTCTTCTTTATCTTTGGTAGATTTGGTGCCACAGACACAGCCCAAGAAGTCTTATTAAATGCAACTCTGACTGCCTTTAGAATATTGGCTTGGAGGGATTTCCTTGACTTGAATTCCCTACCGCCCGCCCGCCGTGTGTGTGTGTGTGTGTGTGTGTGTGTGTGTGTGTGTGTGTCTGTCTGTCTTTCTGTCTGTCTGTCTTACTGGAGATTGAATCCAGGGGCGCTCTACCACTGAGCTACATCCCCATCTTTTTTTATTTTATTTCAAGAGGTCTCACTAAGTTGCCCACACCAGACTTGAACTCAAGACCCTCCTGCCTCTGGCTCCATCAGTGCTGGGACTGTAGATGTGTGCCACCATGCCAAGTGGTTGCATAATATCTGCTGTCCATGCCATTCCTGTGGCCCAAGGGAGCTGTGTAGACTGAGCCGTCATGGCTTCTTCATTGTACACATTGGAGGATTCAGGAAGTAAAAGATATAGACATAAATGGATAAATGAAAAAATTATGAACCAACAAAAACTTTCCTGGCTTTGTCAAATACTGAAAAGGCTTGGCTATCAAGCAATGGGAATACTGTAGCTATCTGATTAAAACTTCAGGATTTTTCCTGGAAACTTTGAAGCATGTCTGATATTTTCCATTTTTAATAGCATGATGACGTGGGAGAAGTACAGTAATACTGTGGAGTGCCACAGTGGTGGGACAGCTTTTGGGTGCATCATCCTGGTCCCTGATGGTATAAAATACCTCCCAGTTGGTGCTTGCTGCCCACTGGCATATCCAACTTTTGAAAGGTCCAGATGAACTGTAAATCGTTTGCTGTTTGTCTTATTAACTGAAAATAAGTAGCTTTGTATTATGAGGAGGCAGTTTTAAGTGATGGGCAAGAAATCAGGCTTTGGAGTTAGCCCTAGGTTGGCATTCCAGCTTCACCAGCTTTGTGACCTTGAGGAGGCTCTTTCTTTCCTACAAGCTTCCTTGTAAAATGGGAATAGTGATTGAGACTATGCTGTAGAATTGTTTTCAGATTACATAAACTGATATTATAGATGTCACATATGTGGGATAGTGTCTGACCTAAAGTAAGTCTTTAATAAATACCAGCTGCTATATTTTTGGAATTAAGAGCATGTCTTAAAAAACACCTATTATATTTTGGTTTGCTTCCTTTGATAGACCTGGAATTGATTCTGTTTTGACGAATTTTTCATCATCTCTCTAGCTCATAATGTATATTGTCTCGATCATATAACATTACCATGTGAAATTGCAATTTTTATAGGTTATAATGGTTGAATACCAGCAGTTTCATGTGATTCAACTTAATAGAAGTTGTTTGAATGTTGACTGTATGTTAAGAGTACCTACTATGCTATTTCATTCATTCTTTCCAGCCTCCTTGTGTTAACATAACCCCCTTTGGGGATTGGGGAACTGAAGCTTAGAAAGTTGAACACATTTGCCCGAGGGTGCACAACTAGTAAATACAGAAGCTGGAATTCAAACTAAGGTCTTTTGAATCTAGAGCCCATTCATTTTCTTTCCCAATTCTACCTTGTGCTGAGTTTTAGAAACCCCTGTCCCCAGCTCTACACAGAACTAGAGAAACTATACTCTCTTCTTGGCTGCAGATGCTTCCTCAGTACTGCAAACTCAATGTTCTGCTCAGTGTTCATGTATCTGTTGTGCTTTTGTCCCTTCATATTTGGAACACAGCATCTGTGGCATTGGCTACAGTGTCCTTGACTATTTCACAAAGGCACTATGAACAGTGAAAACCAAGAACCTAGACTCTGCTTTCAGCCCAGTTTTCATGCAGTTTGTCATGGCCACCGTTTTTGAGCACTGGCTCTGTGCAAGCAGTGTGCTAGGACAACATCTCGGTTCCTCTGTAATTATCGTGGGTAGGTAGAATCCTTTACAAGGGAGGAAACTGAAGCTAAATAAATGATGTGGTTTAGGTAAAGGTCTAAGACCCTTCAAAGCTTATTTTGCTTCAGAGTCTAGGTCTTTTCTACTGTACCCCATTTTTTCCTTTCTTCCTTTAGAAATGTTCTGAAAGATGGAAAATGAATACAACTCTTTCCACAGTCTGTAGTGTATTTTGGTGTGCAGTCCCTATAGAATTTTCCTTTTTCCTTCCCCTTTTCTTTTATCTCTTTTGTTTTATTTTCCTCCTCCTTTGTCTCCTCTCTTCTATTCTCCCTTTCCTTCCCACTCTCTCCCTCCTCCCTCTTCCCCTCCCTTCCTTCCTACATTCCTTCCTTTCTTCCTAATGAAATTTGAAAGATAAGGAAACCACTTAATACATTCTTTGAAGGAAATTGGGTTCTTGAGATAGTCCCATTTGATTTTTTTTCCTGGTACTAAAAATTATTTCTCAGCTTAATTTGCCTTCAGAGGAATTATCATCTTTTAAAATATGCTACTAAAACAAGTTAAGTTGAGTTTCTTTTAGTTTCAAAGAGAGTGACCTTCTCAGTCTTTGAATGGAATCCTTTAAATAATAGGATTTGGAAATAATTGCTTCGTAACTGAATTCAAGATAATGTCATAACTTGTTTTGAGTTCTAAGAAAAGCCTGTTTGACTTCATACTCTATTATTTCTAAATCAACAAACTTCCATATTCACTCCATGAACTGTGTTGGTGAAGCCTCTTGTGTTTGCAGCTGGAGACTGCACTTCATTCCTTTGTTGTTCCATTGTTTCCTTTAGGGTGAAGGAGAATAATTAAGGAGAACATCTTTTCTGAGCAGCTGGAGCCAAATTCCAGCTGACTGCAGCACCTGCAAAGATGGCACCTCTGCCTCTGGGTGGCGGGGTGGGATGCCAGCCGTGGAGCCCACAACAATGGGCTCCAAAGTGCAGGGACGGGGCTGTGCTGCACCACTCCTGCCCTTCTGTGAGCTTCAGATGGCAGTAATACCAGTGAATGCAATGTGTCTGTTTTAGACTAATTAGAGGAATGATTTGTGAAATGGTGGCTATTTATTTAATTAATCACCAGCACAAAGCCATAAAACCCATATTTTAAAAATCCCTGTTAGTTTGCCATGTGGTTAATAGATTGAGGCACATTAAAAAGTGACACAGTGATGTATTAAAAATGTTCCACCTAAGGTTCCTTCAGGAAGGAACGGAAGCTGTCTGCTTTCAGATGCTGAACTATAACCTGCCAGGATTTGACCTGTCTGAGGTTTTAATATTTGTAAAGGTATTTATCTTCTGAATAGCATCTTCATTAGGACATCTCCTCTTGGAATAGTCTACACAAATTTTTGGAGAATAATTAAAAATTATGATTAATTTTATACAGTTTCCCTTTAACGATGAATAACTATAATTTCCCATTAAATTATACCATGTTTACCAAGCATAGCAGTATCCCTTATAATATAGGTTATTCTTTTCTATTTGTGAACAAGGAAGTCATTTAATTAACTAAATAATAAATGCAATAGGATTTTTGTTGCAGCTGTCAGGGTTGCATTTTGTTCTGCTCTGGTATTATTTTTTATCGACTGGGAACAAGGATAATTGCTATACTTGCTCAGTCTCAGCACAGGTGAATTGTCATTTTTGGCCAGTAGGAATAAAAGCTGAATTGACTTGTTCAAGATATGACACTGCCATTAAAAATGAGAAAAAATGGTTAGATTGTAACAAATGATGGTAGGTTTTTTAACACACGTAGTTCCAGTTGATTTTCAGTATACATAAGCAAGTGTATTCACAGCCCATCTTACACTTTAAGTATTATTTGAAGCTACCTTTGATGTGTGTGTGGCATGACTCATTCTTTATGAACAAAAAATTACTGAAATGGCCAGTTTTCTTGCCAAGCAAGTTTATATAATGAAATATTTTCCAGAAAATTTTAAGATCATAGATGAAAATGTGTTGCTCAGGTGGATGCTTGTAAGGAAATTGTCCAGCTCTTAGGCTTATGTTTCTCTGCTGTGTTGCATAATTACCTGCTCTGTTAGAAGGGGAACTGGAATAAAACATGAGTATGTTAATGCAGCCTGGAGCTGATGTGGTGGTGATGACTACAATGCAGAGAAAGCATTTCTCATAACTGCCTTTGCCTACTGGAGCCTTTGAAACATCTGGACCTTTAATTGAAAAATAGTGTGGTGCTGTGCAAGGCAGACATGCTAAGTGAAGTCACTAATTTAGAATACAAAAATATAATTGATAAAGTGTTTTATTTACATTGTTTTTAAGTATTCATACTTTGTTATGCTTTGTATCACAGGGAATTACTGGGTTAAATTTTCATGAGCATAGTCTAAATGAGATAAATTAAGTGAAAATGTTAATGGAATTTTACATTGAAACCAGAGAACAGTTTGCTTCAGGAGGGTGTGCACTTTCCCATCTATTGTGGGGGCCCCTTTAGGGTAGTAAACGGGTTAGCTGTTCTTCTTTGGGTTTGTGTTTTAGGAGGACCCACTATGGTACATCATTACATTTCTTTCTTGTTATTGCAATCATATCTTGTTATTTAGTTAAAAAAAAGCCAAAATGTTTCCTGGCACAATGGTAAATGGCTCTAATGGCAACATTATTGCCCAATAAACCAGAGCCTTGCCCACCTCTCGAGGCAGGTTATCAGAGCCGGCCCAGGAGAGCAGAGGAGCTGGTGGAGGGCGTGCAATTAACCTTTGTCCTGCGTTCGCAGCAGGGGAACTGACCTAGCAGCCTTCCGAGGAAATCCAATTTAATTTAAAATGAATTTGAAAAGACAAATTAGCTGTATCTATTTTAATAAGATAAAATCCCGACTCTCCCTGTGTCTGGTTTAGTTAGGACCTCAGAGGAGATCGGACTAAGACTAAAGATGAACATAAGGAAAATAACGCCAGGGACTGAGGAGACACCCGGGAGACCCTGGCGCCCGAGTGACTTGTCAGTTTCTTCGTGTGAACAGGTCTCGTGCTGCCCATTTCTGCAGAGAATTGCAACCCAAAATGGACCTTTGTCTCATCAGATCCCCTGCTTGTGCTGGAGCTTGATGCCATGTTGATGTCATACGCCGCTCATCCATCTCTCCAAGGACCAAACTGTTATTTTCCTTCTTTGTCATTATCAGAGCACATTTGGATACTGCCACCTGCGTAACCAGATTTAGTAACAGATACACCTCACAATTATGGATGAGCTTCTTAATCCAAGAGTAAGGATTGCTTGTGGCCCATAAGTTGGCACTTGACCATTGTTTCTGATACCTGAATCAAAGGGTTCTGTCCACTGTTTAACAAGCTGGTGCTCTTCTGCGTTTTTACCCCTGAAGCATACTCAGTGAGGATTTACTGAGTTCCCTGTGCACCCAGTAGCAGGGGAATCTGAAACAGTGTCTGTCCCTGCATGTACACCTGGAAGGTGACTGCCACCTACCTTCCCAGTAGCAGTGGTCACTGCAGGGCCTTCAGCGTGATGCGACGTGAGGCTGTGAGAACAGCAGCTCAGGTCTTCCCCGTGGGACTCAGCCGGAGGCTGCCCCTCCCTCACTAGCCAGGACCCCCATTCTGAAGTTTTGGTTGCAGCGTGGACTAGTTACCTTTTCAACCTTTCCTAGACACTCAGGCCTGCCTAAGAGTTCACCCAGGGCATGGGGATTTACTCAGAGAGCAGGGACTCAGAGTTGTACAGACCCGGGTTAGAATCTTGACATACACAGCCCCCAGACCCTCAGCTGAGGGATTCAGAGCAGCCAGCTGGGAACTGCCCATTCCTGAGCTCTGAGAGTCAGTCAGGGGCTCTTGTAGGGCTGATGGGTTTGCTAGAGGAGATGCCCCGTGAGAAGTGCTTGGACTTGGAAGGTACCTGGTAACTGGCACTCAGCAGCCATGACCTACCAGTGGTAGAGAGAGCCAAGGTGGGAGCACAGAGAGCCACATACAAAAGGGTGTGCACTGCCTGGTGTCAGGGTCCGGTTGGGGGCTGGCTCATTGTGTTCTGTGTTGCCATGCTGATCACCTCATTGAGAAGTGTGACAGGCAGAGAGCACTGCGCTGCTTTAAAGTACTCAATACTGGCGGTTTTCACTCTCCCAGGGACCCTGCTACCCCCTCAATATTAAAATCATTTTCTACCACTCACTCCTGACCTGTGATTCTATCTGGGAGACATG
The DNA here is from genome assembly GCA_004363535.1 of Dasyprocta punctata. NCBI lineage: Eukaryota > Metazoa > Chordata > Mammalia > Rodentia > Dasyproctidae > Dasyprocta > Dasyprocta punctata. The sequence continues at coordinate 34,711 of RJWM01004968.1, read as the reverse complement.
TGGGATGAAGGACTGATAGACTTTTTGGACTGCTTCTCAATTGTTCATTGTGTGTATAGGAGCAAGTGAATGTTTCCAACAGGAAGTATAGTTCTAGATAAATAATAATTCCACTTCTCTGGTATTTGCTGCTGTTTGTATTATTTCAGCATGCATTTGTAAACTATATTAAACAAAAACTTTCAGCTCCCTTCTTTACGTTCATGCTTTTTCATAGTAATGTAAAAAACCCAAAGGTTGTTTTGTTTTGCTATAGATGGGCATCTTTCTCTGTTCCCAGGGTTGCAGGTTCTTTGTGTGGCCTTTTCCAATACAGGATAAAACACCTATCCCAGTTATTTCACTTGTGCATTTTGAGGATGAAAGTGAATGTTGTAATTGGAGAAATGTATAGCTATTTATTTCCATTTTGTCTGATGTTTTTATATTGTTTGCTAGGAGGTGCATCCGGTACTTGAATTAATTATAATTACTGAAAAGACATACACTGATTGAGCAAATAAAGTAGTAAGCCCATTTATGCTGTGGCCATCTAATTAAATCCTAACTTTGGGTAAGCTAGATGTGCATGAAAGATTAATTTTAAGAGGTTTTTATGACTTACTAAATAATGATTCAGTGAAATTTTTGAGTTACATCATTAAGGAGCATTGAGTTTTAAAATGATAAAATACTTAGTGCTAACCCTACCACAATGTAGATATTTATGGGTTTAAAAAACTATTTAAATTAAGGAACAGGGTTGGGGCTATAGCTTGGTGGCACAGCACCTACCTGACAGATGTGAGGCCCTGGGTTCAATTCCCAGTACCTCCCCCAAAATAAATTAAGGAAACTATATATATATATATATATATATATATATATATTTTTTTTTTTTTGGTCTTTTTGAGACAGGGTCTTGCTGTGTAGTTCAGGCTGACTTTGAGCTCACTTTGTAGCCTAGGCTGGTCTCAAACTCACAATGATCCTCCTGCCTTAGCCTCCCAAGTGCTGGGATTACAGGTGTGCACCACCATGTCAGGCTTAACAATATAATTTTTAAGATGATTATTGACATTTAAGAATTTTTTAAATGTTTAATCAACTGAAACTTGACAATAAATAAATTTGATATATGTATTTGAATTATTTCTTTTCAGTATTTTTACAATTTTACATTCTCAAAATACTTAACCATCTCTGGAATTAAATTGTCCTTGGGGTAGTTGGAGGGTTATACCAAAATTTTCATATAATTTAGGAGGATAATAATGGCTTTACTGTAACCTTTTCTAGAGATACATCATCTAGTAATGGAGTTAAATACACATTCTCCACTGAGTTTTAATTTTAAAAGTTGATATTAAATCTTAAAAAGACTCATTATATTATGATAATTGATAGAGTTTAAAACATGTAACTCTTCTTTATGGTTTTAAAAACCCTACTTTAACTTTTAAAGCATATTGATTTTATTATATAAATGATTTAATAATGAAGAGGTCCCTAAACTTATGCTAGGTGATGGGCTTTAGTTCATGTAAATTACCTTTCCCTGATATTATTGTCATTATGGAAACCATTGTTTGTATAATTAAATGCAAAGTACTGTGTAACATTAATGATCTAAAGAATCCCACAATGGCTATGAAGATTCAAAACAGATACTTTACATGCTGTAAAGATGGCTTTAAGATGGCTAGATTGTACCTGTGTGAGAGCACATTCTGGTACATGCTGTAGCGCTTCCCAGGCTGGTTAAGAAGAGAATGTTCTGGTTTTCCTTTCAGAATGACTGAGAAAGAGGTTGGCACATGTCTGTAATCCCAGCACTCTAGAAGGCTGAGGCAGAATGATCACAAGTTCCTGCCAAGCCTGGGCAGTCTAGCAATCTAGTGAGACCTTGTCTCAAAAAGAGGGATAGCGTTGTAGCTCAGTGCAAAAACACTGGGTTCAGTCCCCACCCAGGGTTGGAGGTGGGGACCTATGGTGGGGGAACTTTCCTTTTTGCCTCTACTTTCCAACGTCATGTTTGTTTGAAGGGACATTGGGTCCAAAATCTGCTTAAGACCGAACAACAGCGTAACAATAATAAGAGACAGTGACATTTGTATAACAGTTTGCAATCCATGGACTTTTTTGGATGTGTGTGTAGTGGCTGGGGGTTGCTGGGAATTGAATCCAGGGCCATGTACACGCTAAGCACACATTGTACCACTGAGTTACAACCCCAGCTCCACAAAGCATTTAATCATATTTTAGTTTTACTTTATACTCTCTACCATTCTTTCGAAGTAGATAATCTCATCTTTATTTTGTAGTCAAAGAAATTGGTTTCAGAAAGATCATGGGCTTATCCATGGTTGCACAGCTCAAGTCTGGCAAGGGTCAGAGTCCAGGCCAATTCTGTTGACTCTGGAAAGAGGCCCCAGAATCGTAGGTTTGTCTTAACCTGTGATGGTAAAAGCCAAGGATATTGGGTTGATTTCTGAATTTGAGATTAAAAACATGATCATTGTCACATGGGTGGGCTTTTTTACCTCTTCATACTCACCCCATGTTTTATGAAATGTGTTACCTGTATTTGAGCATGAATAACTACTGTTTTTATTCAGTTGTTACCTTGAAACAAAAGAATTGAGTTCATTACTCAAACTTCATTTGATAACTCAGACTGTTTAAGCTAATGATGACATTTTATCTTTTCCAAAAGTATCAGAGTATCAAAATAGGGAGAACTTATTTTAAAGAGGAAAACCTTGTCTGAGAGCAACAACCTTCTTTCATATTTTGAATCCAGGGACTATAGATTCTCATCTTCCTTAGATATTGTAGAAGGAAAAGTTATAAAAATCATTAGCTAAAGGAAAACTAACATTTCCTAGGCTCTTTAAAGCATATAGTGTGGTTTACTGTGCAGGGCTTATTAATTGAGTTATTTGTTTTGTTGTATTTTAAGGCATAAGGTACATGAAAGGTTGGCTGTGGAAACTGGACTTGTTCAAATTTCTTTGGAGCTAGAACTAAGATCAGTGGGTAAAATCTGTAGAGAGAGTGCTTCTAAATTAAAAAAATATGTTAGCTGTCAAAACTGTTTGCCCAACTGAACTGAACAGATACTTCTCAAAAGAAGTACAAATGGCACATAACTATATGAAACAATGTTCATCATCTTTTGCCATCAGGGAAGTGCAAATCAAAGCTGTATTGAGATTCCCTCTTACCGCAGTCAGAAGTCTATCATTGAGAATATAAAAAAATAATACTAAATGCTTGTACAGAAGTGGGGTAAAAGAAATCCTTCCTTATACCTTGTTGTGGGTGGGTATAAATTAGCAGAACCACGATAGAAATTAGTATGAAGGTTTCGCATAAAACAAAATAAAATTACATGTGTTTCAGCTATACCACCCTTTGGCATATACCCAAAAGAAAACACGGCAATATCTGCATTCCCGTGTTTACCATGGCACAGTTTACAGTAGCCAAGTTATGGAATCACCCCAGGGATTCAAGGGATGAAGGGATGATACAAACGTGACATATATATATATATATATATATATATATACACACACACACACATATACACATACACATACACACAATGGAATACTATTCAGCCATAAAGAAGAGTGAAACCATGTCACTTAAAAAAAAATAATAGAGCTGTAGATCATGTTAACTGAAATACACTAAGCCAACCTCAGAAAGACAAGTATCACATGTTTGCTGTAATATGTGGAATCTAGGGGGAGAAACATGACATGACAGTAGAAGGAACACTGTTAGCCAAGAGGAAGGGCTTCCTGGTGAGGAGGATCATAGGGCGAATAGATGTGATCAGAATCAGCTACACGTGTGAATGAATGCCACAGTGAAACTCAAAACACAAAATAAGATGGTAACAAAACTGTTTGCCCAAAGACTGAGGCAAAGAAAGGGTTTTGCTTTAGAAGGAGGTGTGGCCCTCCTCAGTGAAGGTAATTCCAGAGAAGCTGTAAGACAGCTATTTGCTAAAAGTGTCTTAAAGGGTTGACCCTTAGGATTCCTTACAGTTTCAAAAGTCTATGAATGGCAATAACGTTGTGGTTTTTTTTTTAAGTCTGTGAATGTCAAAATAGGAAAAAGGATAACATAATAGATAGCATTTCATGAGCATTTATGTGGACTAGACACAGGGTAAGTGCTTTATGTGTAGTCTCATGAAATTGTGTCTACAATTCCATGAGGAAGTAATTCATTCTCTCTCTGTCTCTGTCTCTGTCTCTGTCTCTCACAATACTATCTGGAAGTACTGTTATTATCTGCATTTTGTAGAAGAGGAAATAGGGACTCAGAGTTTAGCTTGTCCAAGGTCACACAGTAATGATGGCATTGCTGGGAATCGAGCTCAGGCTTGTCTGACGCTACAATTCATGCTCTTAACTGCCATACTGTACTCCCTGTCTGGCTTCTATTAATCTGGCAAGGATCCTGAAGGTACCTAGATCAGAACTTGACCTTGTTAAAGAAAGAGTGACAGTTGACGTTCTTGATAATAAAAGCTTAATGGAAGCAAGGTTGGTGATTCAGAGGAAATTAATGAAATTTTATCAATTTTATTTTAAACGTAACTTGTCAGAAAATACAGTGTCCAGTGACAAACTGTGGAAATGTTTTTGACAAATTAACTCAACTACAGGTGCCAGATCAGGGAAATGTTAATTTAATAGCCTTTAAGCAGTCCAGATTTATTGAGGGTTAAGATAGTACTATGAAGCCACCCCCATAGCTATGAATGGATTTGTCATAGAATATTATACAAAATCTCCTCATATTCATTGCTACTTTTGAATGTAAAAAATTCTTTTCTAGGCCCATAAAGCTGGGGTGTTTGGAAGTTTTTCTCTCTCTATGTAGATACTCTATTGCTCATAGCTGGGTAATCCTGGCTTAGACCAGATTTTTATTTGAAAACACTATTTTTGATCAAATGAATTTCATGAGATATCATCAGAGAGATGATCACTTGAGACTCCTGAACCACACCCACACACTTTGTTAATAACTACCATGCCACTGGTAGAAACAGCATCCCATGGCTGTGTTGAGAGTGATGGAGAGAAAGGTCCTGGTGGGATGGGGCTGCAGCCATTCCTTTAAGAGAGCTTTCCTTCTAAAGGCTGCAAATAACTCTTCTATCAATCTGCATTGTTACATTGTCTGGATACACTGATATATTTATTTCTGCATTAAAATTACGTGTAATGATCTGCTCATGCAGTTGTGACTTATAGAATAATGTTGCCTGCTTTTTTGTCTCTGGAATTGCAAAAGCCAAGCTGCCTAACCTTTGTCAGTTTCTTTCCTTTGGCAGAGAAATTGAACACTTAGCAACAGTTTTGAGATCTGATATTCAATTTATTATTGGCAAATCTTGATGTTAAGTAGCACTGCTAACTGAACCTTATGCCCACCAGACTTAATTCAGCTACCTCAGTTGATAACAGTTCTTAATACAAAATTATCATCTATCATTCTTCCTAGTTTCTTTGTTTTGGAAACATATAATTTTGAAGTAGTTTTATGATAGGCAGGAAATATGTTATTTTTATTAATGGGATGAGATAGAAAAATACCTGATACAGATGAACATATTCTCATTTTGTGTGTTAGAAGTTATTTTAAATTTTATGCTTTTTACATCTTATGAACCAGTTATTAATTAGATGATGGTTGATAATATTGATATTTCATGGTGGGCATAAAGACAGTTTTCAGAAGAGTGAGTTTTTATAATGTGTATCACAAATATCACATTTAAATGTATCACATTTATATCATTTAACCCAATAATCGAATAGGAATATGTTCATAGACATTGATATAAGAGAATGTTTGTGAGAATGTTATTTATAATAGGACATTGGAAACAACTTCCATTTCTAACAGTGGCAGAAATGGGTTGATGGTACCTTCATGTGCTATAATATACTGCAAGTGTTTAAAATCATTATTTATGAGTATTAACCATTTATTCCATTCCATCAGTATGGTAAATATCTTGTTTATGTCAGCACCCGTTAGGTGCTAGGGATGTTTCACAGAAGAGATGGTGTTCCTAAAACAGAAGAGGTGTGGCCAGTTGAGCTGGGATAGGAGTGGTAGGTATGGTAGGCCCGTTTTGAAAGGACAGCCAAGGAGTCCTTTCAGTTCAGCAAAGGAACCCCAAACCTCTGCGGTGTTGTAGGCCAGGGATAGCTAACCTTTTAGAGCGTTCAGTGATAGAAATAGCTCGCTGCACATATGCCATAGGTTCGCCATCACTGTTCTGAGCCCTAATAGAATACAAAATGAATGAGGCCATTTCCCTCTTTATGTATTTAACAGATAAATGAGAGTGGGAAAGGAAGTGGTGAGGATAGGTACAGAAAAAAATTGAAAACACAAGGCTGTGCAAATCAGGTTGCTAGGGAGCAGAGAAGAGGAAATTATTTTGATCTTCCACCTTTTTGGAAGAGGAAGCATTTGAATGGAAGGGCCAAAAAAGGCCTACATTTCCTCATCAGTGATTGTGTACCAGGCATTTTATTTGTCTTTCCAAGTGAGTAAATGGAGGTTCTGAGAGGTGAAGTTATTTTCCCAAAGTCAAAGGTCTAGCAGCAGAGAAAGTGGCAGAGCCAGGATTCAAACCTGGATCTGGTTGACTTGGGAGTCTGTGCTCTGAATTAGTTTTCAATATACTTTTGTGATGGCTCTTTGGGACCAGCTCATAAATTCTACTAACTTGAACTGGGATGCTAGCACTGGTAACAGAGGATCTGTTTGTGACTGGCATGGTCTGTGATTTGACAAAAAGCACATGGTTAGCAATAAGAAGATAGAGATGTGGAGAGAGGAAGAATTTTAGAGATGAAGAGATAGTTGGGAAACTTGCAGAAGTCTCACTGAGACTGCAACAGTGGCAGTGAGGAGGGGAAAGGAAGATTTGAGAGACCTTTCAGGGGCATTTGGATACAGGGAATGAGAAAAAAAGAGGAGTTTGGGTTCCTAGCTTCAGTAAATGATGGAAGCTTTAACTGAGAACGAACATAGAATGAGGCAAGGTGTAGAAGACCACTAGCCCGTATCTATTGAATTTGAGATTCCGGTTGCATTTGTGGAGCCATCAAGTCATGGAGGGGCTGTAGGACCTGAACTCTACAGAGTCTGGCTGGTCTTTACAAGTTGCACTCGGGCTGAAGTACTGTGCTTTTTGTTCCAAACCTGTAGAGAGGGCTTTCCCTCAGTTAGGGGCTGCTCTGGAAAGCATTGTTCAACTTCAAATTTTCCGTGCAGTATGAATTTACTAACTTTAAATTTTTTTTTTGACAGAAATTATTTACCCTGTCCTAGAAAGGTATCTGAGTTGTATCTTCAACTTCTTATTTCAACAGCCTGTCACAAGACCTGCCATATATTTTTGTTGTTATCATTGTTTTGTTTTGTAGCACTGGGGATAGAACCTAGAGCCTCATCCATGCTAAGCAAGCTACATCCTCAGCCTACATAGTATCTTCTTAATAAATGTTTCTTGATACCTTAATAGAGGCTACACTTTCAACATTGAACTTCTCCCTTATCTCACACTCTTAAGCCTTGAATGGTCCTCATTCCTTTACCTCCTTTGTGTTTGTAATTACAGCATTTACTATTTTGTTTCTTATTGTAAAAGTAATACATGTTCATTATAGAAAATACAGAAAGCTATAAAGCATAGAATTAAAATCATTCACAGTCCCATGTCTCAGAAGGGACACCTGCCCACCCTTGGTATATTGGTGCAATAGGGAAGTACATAGTATGTTTTCTTTAGGCAAATGGTCCTGTCAGATGGGAGGGTAAATTTCTGCGTTAAGAGGCCTTTGCTAGCTCCCTTTGATTGTGTGATTGTTCCTCAGGTCTCATGACGGCCTGTACTTTCCCCTTCTTGAGGCTTTTATCTCCCTGTACAGTGTAGACCTTCAGCAGACCAGGAGTCGGGTGAGGGTCTGGTCTGCATTGTGTCTCACTGGGCTTTGTCTTCAGATCCCAGCGTTCAACGAGTATTTGTTGATTATGCGAGTGACCTTGAAAGATAAAGCTGGGTCAATTTCCCTTATCTCTGTGCTGCCCCCTCCCTTGTGCTCTAATTATGCCTTCATTTCCCCAATCCTATATTGGGGAACGCATAAATTGCCATGCAGTAAAACTATATGACATGATCTTTGTTTATTGCTAGTTGCGCTTTAATAGTTAGATGTTAGGCCTTTGGAATATTGCTTGCCTTGATGTGTGATGAATACTTTTAATCCTTTGGTCACCTTATTTTTTTATAAGTTAATTACTTTCTATTATGTTGATGGATTGTTTTATGTTTTAGATGATTTCCTCTAAATATTACAACAGTGGGACTATTAGATCGAGCTGACTGCCACCACCTTGAGCTTTTTTGGAGGAGGCTCCTTATTAAAAAATACATAATTCCAGGGTTTGTGCAAGGTACTTTTCTTTGTCATCACTGCCTCAAGATGGAATTAGAAGATTAAAAAGATAAAGCGCTTCACTCATTTAATAAGTATCCAGCATATTTATTCTGATACTTCCCCACACATGCCATTTCCTGTGAATAGAGGAGGATACAGGGATCTGTGGGAATACCTTTACTTTGCCGCCTCCCTGCCCACAGTCAGTGACTGATGCCCGGCAGCCAGTGACAGTGCGTAGCTCCTCAAGGCCCATCCCTGACGCCTCCTGGAGCAGCGCCTCCCGTCTCCTTCCTGTAGGGGGGCTGCTCTAGGCAGAGCTCTGGGTATGTTAGTGAGGAAAGAAAGGGAGAGAGGGAGAATGGGAATTGATGACATTTAAAATAACTTCAGGAAAAGGAGGGGTGAAGTAGCAGCTTAGGAGTCATCCTGGCATCAGATTGACCCCCAGCTCTTCTGGGACATTGAGCAGGTAACTGAAACTTTAGAAGCCTTAGTTTTCTCAGCTATAATGTAAAGGTAATGGCAGAGCCCCATCTCTTGGAGTTATGATCAGAATTATAGGCGATAACAGAGGCACACATTTAGCAGAAGTTACTTAACAGTTAGCTCTAAGTAAATGCTGGCTTTTGTTATAATAATCAGTATTATTTTTAGGGCCCCTTTGGCACCCATTTTGGGCCTTGTTTGACAATGCAGTAGGCTCAAGTAATAGAAATGGGTCTGATTTCAAAACTCACACCCTAAAAAGCCAACACCATCACACTTCCGAAGCACTAAAGCAGATTTCCATTCCTCATCCCATCAGGTCTCTATGTCTTGAGATATTGTGTCCCTGTAGCCTCTCAACTCTACTTTTTCAGAAGAAAGAGAACAAAAAGCAGGAAAAAAAGCAAGAAGCAGTGACAAGCAACTGGTGTGGGTCTGGAAAAGAGAGTGCTGTAAGCCTCCTCCAGAAAGATTGCCACTGTTTTAGTTTGAACCTTCAGCCAGCCTGACAGGGCCAGAGCATTTGCTGTCTGAAGCTTTAGCCAGTCATTGGAATTACTGTTTCCAAGTTGAAGAGCTTGCATGGGTGAGGGCAGAGAGAAAGCATTACACAGGAAAATTACTTTTTCATTATATGCTTTATAACACAGAGACAAGACTGAGGGGAAATAATCAGTTGATCTAATATTAGGTGCTGGGTTACATGAGAAGTGAAACTCCTGTACAAATACTTTTAAACTGACTATGTATTTCCTCATCTTACTTCTGACCTTTTTCACCTTAGAATGATAGAATTATAGAGTGTTGAAGATGGAACCAGTGATTGCTCCAGTCCCTCCATTTCTCTCTGTGAGCAGCAAACAGGCCTATGAAGAAGGGCAAGAGGGATGGAGAAAACATTGATTCTGTTCTTACTGGAGTCCTAGTTGTCACTTGGATTATTCATACATTCATTTTGTAATTTAGTATCTTTTTTTGTTATTTGCTTAGTTGGTTTTTTTTTTTCCCCCAGCACTGGGGATCGAACTTGGTTTTTGTTTTTGAGGTTGGTTCTTGCTGTGCTATCCAGGTTGGTCTCAAATCCTTGAGCTCAAGGATCCTCCTGACTCAGCCTCCTGATTGGTAGGAGTATAGATGGACACACTACTGTATCTGCCTTAGCAGATTTTTTTTGAGGGTCTTCAGTGCGTTGACAGTCAGTACCAGCCATCATGTGATGCAGTAAACAAACAGACGCAATCACTGCCCTCTTGAACATTCAGAGGCTAGTGGGAAGGCATATACTAAAGATGAACAGAAATATATCATCTTAAATTGTTAGGCACTATGAAGGAAATGAACAGGATGCATGTAAGAGAATGAATAACTGTGTTATGGCTGATACATTGTGTCAACTTGAGAAGTTTAGAAGTTTAACTGAGAGACTCAGCAGGGAGCCAATGTTCTTGCTTTGTAAATAACCTCATCCTGTGCAAAGGAAGGCAAGGATGTTTGTGAAGCTACACCCACCCTGGAGGGAGGGGTTGTCCTGTGTACAATATAAGGGAGGAGAAGAGGCTTGCTCTTGCCCCCTCTCCTTTTACTCTAGCTGCTTTTGCTTGGCTGCTGCCTTGACGTGCTGCCCCAGTGCCATGCCACCCTGCATTGGAGCCAACTGATTGTGGACTGAAACCTCCAAAAACTGTAAGCTAAATAAACCTTTCCTTCCCTAATTTTGGGTGTCAGGTGTTTTGTCTCAGCAACCAGGGAAAAGTAACCAAGACAAACTGTAAGAGGGGCTTTTTCCTATAGCATTGTTATTGATGGTTTCTCTAAATAGGAGTCATATAGGCTGAACCTTAAATAATCACAGTAAATAGAAATCCTTACCAGAGTCTTACAGATTTAGTAACCTGCCCAGAACCACACACTGGAGGATGACCAGGCCTGTAAAAATTAGGAAGGAGTCTTTTAGACACACAGAGTAGCACCTAGTAAGATCTTAAAAGTGAGAGATGAGATGCTAGCAAGGGTGCAAGGAGGATACATGTATGCATATATTTAGAGTAGGTGAAGATGAAGAGGTAACAGGGGACAACTGTACAGATGATATTTTGGTGGCAGTGGAGATACAAAGAACTGGGATGATTTTGAATACATATTTTTTAACTTTTTATGGAGATAAAACACATAAAGTTCATCATTTCAGCCATTTTAAATGTACAATTCTGTTTTTAAATACATTCACAATACTATGGAACTATTACCATTATCCAATTCCAGAACATTTCTGTTACACCCCAACGAAGCCCCATACCTTCTAACTCCGCAGCTACCAACCACTAATTTACTGCCTTTCTCTGTGGACTTGCCTGTTGTGGACATTTTGTGTACATGCTTCATACCATAGCTGGCTTTTTATGTCTGATTTTTCTCCCTTAGCGTCATGTTTTCAAGGTTCATCCATCAAACAGCAGCACGTAGCTGTTTATTCCTTTTTATGACTGAGTAGTATTTCTTTATGTGGACTTTTGTTTATTCACTCATCAGTTAGTGGACATTTGAGTTGTTTTCATTCTTTGGCTATTATAGATAATGCCACAATGAGTCAGCCATATGAGTACTTACTTGTAATCCTAAAACTTAGGGGAGGCTGAGGCAGGAGGGTCACAAGTTCAGGTCTTGCCTGGGCAATTTAGCAAGGCCTTGTCTTGAAAGGTGTGAAAGTACAGCTTATTGAAGAGCATCCCTGAATTTGATCCCCAGTACTGCACACACACACCCAAAGCTGCTATAAGCATTTATGGCTAAGATTTTATGTAAATGTATCTTTTCAGTTCTTTTGAATATATACTCTGGAGTAGAATTGCTGAATCATGTGGTAACTAATTGTGTTTAATGTTTTGAGAAACCTCCAAACTGTTTTACATAGTTGATGTGCCACTTCAGGTATTTTTGTTGTTTTTTGTTTGTTTGTTTTTGTGGGGGGAAGTGAGGGAGTAATTATAGTATTGCTGTCCTAGTGGCTATGAAGCAGTATCTCATGATTTTAATTTGCATTATGATTAATGATATTTAATAGTCTTTCATGTGTTTATTGGCCATTTGTATATCTTTTTATTTTCTTAAGTTTTTTATTTTTTGGTACCGTGGATCAAACTCACGACTTCACACTTACCAGGCAGGTGCTTGTGCTGCTAAGCTAAATCCCCGGCCCCTTGTATATCTTTTTTGGAGAAGTGTCAGCTCAGAGTTTTTGCTAGTGTTTTAAGGAGATTATCTTCATATGTTGGGTTGTGAGAGTGTTTAAAATATTCTAGATAGTGGACTCTTATCAGATACATGATTTGCAGATATATCCTACCATTCTGCGGGTTATCTTTTCACTTTCTTGATAGTATCTTTTAGTTGGAAAAGTTTTTAATTTTGATGAAGTTTAATGTATTCCTTTTGTTGCTTGTGCTTTGAGTGTCATTTTAAAGATATTATTGCTTAATCCAAAGTCATAAGCACTTATACTTGTTTCCTTCTAAGTTTTACAATATTACCTCTTCTATTTAAATCTTTGGTGCATTTTGAAATAATATTTATATATGCTGTGAACTTCGTGTGGGGCTATCTAGTTGGCCCAGCATCATTTGGTCAAAAGACTGTTCTTCCCATGTCGAAGTGCCTTTTTGAAGTAGACACACTAGAACTTACTAGTGGAATAGATAGGTGGTATGAGTTAAAAAGGAATCAAAACTGGGGAAGAGGGTGCTGGGGATGGAACTCAGGGCCTTTGCACTGAGCTGCATCCCAGCCCTTCTTATTTTGAGCCAAGTCCTCACTAAATCGCTGAGTTTCCTAGGTTTGGCTTGAACTTGTGATCCTCCTGCCTCAGACTCCCAGAGTGTGGGATTCTAGGTCTGCGGCACCAGGTCCAGCAAGAGTCAAGATTATTGACTCAAGCAGCTGGTGCAGTGGTGGAAGCACTTATTGGAATTAGGGAGCTGTTGTGACTTGAGTTGGGGGAATGAGGGACAGTGAAATGCTTCAGTCAGAACTTGTTGCCTGTGACACTTTTCCTCATAGTGCATAGTGGGCATATTTGTGGGCAGGAAAGAAGACTGAGACCCAAGAAAACTAAGCTCAAGCCTTCAGTGAAGGAAAGGAATGGCCAGAAGTTTGGTGCATAACAGAAACAGAAAGGGGAAGGGAGAGGTTAGTATAGGTAAATGTTTTAGGCTTCAGAGAAAGAGCAATTTTCATAAGAAAGGGAAAGATATAGTTTGGAAGTGTTAGTGGGGACAGGAATACCCAATTCATCTCCTGGCCCTGGAGATTTGGAGAGTATAAAAACGAAAGCTGGGTATGATGGCACCCCCGTGACCCCAGCTACTTGGGAGGCTGAGGCAGGAGGATTGCAAATTTGAAGCTAGCCTGGGCAACGTAATAGACCTCACCTCTAAAAAAAAAAAAAAAAAAAGAAAGAGGAAAGGTCTTCCTTTGAGAAGTAGCAGACAAAATACTGTCCTCAACAAACAGCAAGTTTTGATTAAAGCTGAAGATAGAGGCAGCTTTAGATTGATGGTGTCTTGGTTACTTTTCGCTCATTGCCGAGACGAAATACCTGACACCCAAAATTAGGGAAGGAAAGGTTTATTCTTACAGTTTCTCGGGAGTTTCAGTCCCTACTTAAGTTGCCTCCAAGATAGCGTGGCATAGCGGCCTGCTGTTCATGGCGGCCGCAAGCTGCAAGCCACAAGCCGCGCTGGTGAGAGAGAGAGGCGGAAGCGGAAGTGCAAGAGGAAGACCCGCCTTCCCTTACATTGTATGTCAGCTCCACCCCTGGGCGGGCACAGCACTCACATTGCCAGACAACAAACCAGTAACAAACCAATAACTCAGCCCCATCAATATTATATGAGGACTTGGGGGTACATAGCATATTACCTGATACAGATGGACACGTGCTAACTAGTGCAGGACTTCAGAGGGCAGAAGGGGAGATACAGCAGGGGAGAGGCTGGGATGTGTAAAGCAGTGTGGGGATGGATAAGGATGGGAGACAAAGGACCCATGCACTTGTGTGGCCCTGAAGTCAGCAGATGTCCCGCAAAAGGGACCTAGCCTCAGCAGTCTCTGAAAAGGCAGGCACCCAGTTCCGGTGCAAATGCTTCCCCTAGAGACCGTGGTACCTGCAGGCAGCTTATCTCAGCCTCTCAAGGCGGGATCTGGCCATTTCCAGTGAGGGCAGGTCTCGGGGTGACTTCTGCAGCGTCTCATTGAGTTAGAAACAAAGCTAGCCTTCTGACACCCAGCATCAACTGTGCTAGCTACTCTTACATGTCCATCTCAGTTGTACTCATTTACCTTTTTGCTGGCAGAGCTGGATCCATTGGTCCATCAGAATATGAAAATGAAAGGAAGGAAAGAAAAATGGTCTTGCTTTGGAGCCATTCCAGGCGCAGAGCAGGTCTGTGCGGAAGGGATGAGCACTGGCGATGCATACCCAGGCTGGGAGAGCAGGGCCTGGGCCCAGTAGGGCGGCATGACTGCGGCCGTGTGCTTTCCTCTCATGCATGTGCTCTGTCCACAGGGTCATGTAGGCACAACTGCAACCAAGAAGATTGATGTCTACCTCCCCCTGCACTCGAGCCAGGATAGACTACTGCCAATGACTGTGGTGACGATGGCCAGCGCCAGGGTGCAGGACCTCATTGGGCTCATCTGTTGGCAGTATACAAGCGAAGGACGGGAGCCGAAGCTCAAGTAATCCTTTCTCTTTTTGGCTACTCTAGTTTCTGTTGACCTCCTGGCCAACAGAGTTCCATTTTTGGCCAAGTCAGTCTTTCTAAGAGGCTTTGTCCTGGGAACCAGATCTCTGCACTGACCCATCTCATGGTGCTCACAAGATCTTCGACCTGTGTAGCTCAGGTTCACCTCAGAATGTGCCTGCAAAGTGAACTTGCAAGGTTAGGATTCGAGATGTGAGAAGGTGAATTTTAATGATTTCCAAACCCTTTTATGATACCTGCTAGTAAAAGTACTATGGGAGGGAAGGGGAAGGAACTGATGTTTGTTGAGGACCTACCATGAGCTGGCACTGGGCTGAGCACCTCATACCTGGTGTCTCGTTTGATTCTCCCAGCTCCCTGTTAAGCGTGTGTTGTGATCCTTTGTGTGTAGAGGTGACTGCTCAGGGTCAAAAGATTGTTACTTGCCGAAAGTTATACCAAGGGGAGATGACTGAGGCAGGGTTTGAATCCAGATGTTTCTGATGCCAAAGTTGTTGCATTATTTCCTACTGCTGTCTATAGCATTTTGGTCTGGATTTTAGTTTTATTATCTGTCAGTTACTAAAGTTTTCTCTCAATCACTAGGCTCTATTTCCCATTAAACAGTTTTATTAAGAATGTTGTGTTTGAAAGCAGGATCTCTGTGCCTGTATTCCACCTTGAACTTAACATGTTCATGATGGGACCATAATTCATATGTCTTGCTACTGAGCAACTCTGATTTCAATATATTATGTTCCCGGTGACTTGAACCACTGGAAGTATATGCATGACTGTCCCATCAGGTGACCTTTTATTTTATTAGTAAAAAGATAGTTAGAAGTAATTAGATCCACTTGTACTACCAGTGGTACAAGCCGCCCAATGGGACGTGGTACTACCAGTGACTTAAGCCTGCGAGAACATGTCAATGTCCTTTGCTGTACTGTCTCTTCCCTACTAGAATTTCTTTCCTGACAGGCATCCTCTTTACTTCTCCATACTCTTTCCAGCAGGTCAGTTTGGAATCCATTTGGAAGATGGGATTCTCAAGGAAACTTACTCTTGGCCCCTTCTGTTTTCAGAGTTGACATGAGCCAGTCAGCCTTAGTTTATCTTTTTTTTTTTTTCTTTTTCTTTTTGAAATGAGGTCTTGCTATATGGTTCAGCTGGCCTTGAGCTCACTTTGTAGCCCAGGCTGGTCGTGAGCTCACAGTGGTCCTCCTGCCTCCGCTTCCCGAGTGCTGGGATTACAGGCGTGCACCACCACGCCTGGCTTTTCTTTTTCTTGAGGTATATTAAATTTGCACATAAAATTATCCCTTTGAGTTCTTATTGACATTGTGCTCCATTTTGCCTGAATAAATGTGTGTGCACAAATCAGGCCTTTTCAACCAAGTCACCATCTGAGATCAGACTTGGGTTGATTCAACCACTGTCCTCAGGGCTGAGCTGTGATGTTGACCCTTTCCAACATGAAGTGGGAACAAGGAAGCAGAAAAGGGAGCCATGGTACTAATAACTTTATATTGTTTGATTTAATTCTTAAAATGTTGCCAGTGAGGCATGGAAACGTAGAAATAAAAGATCTTCTTGCCCAGGGTTACACAGCTACTAAGTAACAAACAGGAGCTGAACCATGGCTGTATTTTATAGATGAGGAAACTAAACTAAGGCTATATCGCTATCTTCAACCACCAGCAAGTGGGTGGAATTGGCATTTAAACCCAGCAGCCTCTGACTCCAGAACCCTAGTTCTTCACTGTTATACTCCCTACCTAGGACTTCTGAAACAGATTATATTGAAATGTTTATTGAGTCCCCACTTATTGCAGGTACCATCCTAGATCTGAAAATACAAAAATGAGACAGGCAGTTGGTGCCATCAAGGACCTTACCATCCAAGACAAACAGGCACTAGCAGTACGACACAAATAAGTTAGGTGCTTTGAGAAGATCCAGCCCCATAATCAGAGGTGGACACAAAGACTCAGAAAGCTCCCTCAGTCAGTGACATCTAAACTGAAGCCTGAAGGAACAGTAAAAAAGGTCATGCAGAGAGGTTTAGAGGAGGGTTTTTAAACAGAAACAAGCATGGACTTCTAGTTACAATGGTCTTTTCGGTTCACATTTTAAGTTTTGTGTTCTGCTGCAGTATATAGTACCAGCAAATAAAACATGTTACAGACATATACATGTTAAGTACCAGAGGATGGGATTTCAGCACATCTTATTCAGGAATACAATTCAACCCTGTAATACTACTTTGACTTATTTGATAATCCCTTTTTGTTACATTCTCTCCACTGGTGTGGTAATAGTGAAAACTGGAAGCAACCCTGTTGTCCTTCACCAGGCGAATGATGAAACATTGTGATCATCTAGCTGTATAATGTAATGCTACTCAGCAATGAAACAGCAGCATATGCTGATACATGCAGCAACTCAGATGAGTTCTCTTGGAGAAAAAAGCAACCTGAGAAGTTTGTATACCGTATGATTTCACTTACGTCACACCCTCAAAGTGACAAAAGTACAGAGACAGAACTGTTGCATAGTTGCAGGGAACAAGGGACAGTGTTGGAAAAGAGTATGACTATCCAATGGTTGTGAAAAGGAACTCTGTTGGTGGTATTCAGTATCCTGGTGGTGGTTACAGTATAATCGGATGTATAGAACATCACACACAAATGAGTGCCTGCTTGTACAAACTGGTGAAAACAGAGTAACAGCTGGAGTCTTGTTAACAGTATTGTGCCAATGTCAATTTCCCTGGTTTTGATATTGAACTATAATAGTTATGAGATAGCTTGCTCATGCTTCCTCCCGTCCTCTTTTCCTCTTGCATGTGGGACTCCCCCCAACACACACAAGGTCTAACTAAGTAGTTCAGACTGGTTTTGAACTCACTATAGAGCCCTGGCTAGCCTTGAATTCAGTGTTCCTTCTGCCTCAGCCTCCCTAGTGCTGTGATTATAAGCATGCACCACCACACCCAGTTTCATTCTTTTAACGGCAGTTTTGAGAAGTTTTAAATGTCAATGAACTTCAATTTATCCATGTTTTCTTTCATGAATTGTGCTTTTGGAGTTTTATCTAAAATGTCATCACCAAATCCAAGGTCGCCTATTATCTTCTAGAAGTTTTATAATTTTGTGCTAACAATTAGATCTATGATCCTGGCTAGGAGATGGACCAGTGGTGTAACCCTTGCCTGTCATGTCCCAGCAGTAAACCCCTGGATGGGATTGATCCCTAGCACTATAAAACTGGCCAATCCAAGATCCAGTTTAAGTTAATTTTTAGGGAGCGGTGTCAAATCTGTGTCTAGATTCCATATAGTTGCAAGTGGACATCAGGTTTCTCCAGCACCATTTGTTGAAAGTCCCTCTTTTCTCCATTGCCTTTCTCTGGTGTCTAAGATGCATTGACTCTTTTTCTGTGGACCTATTTCTGGCATACAAGATTCTTAAAAACATTCCTTAATTTATATTTCTCCATTAAATTCCAAAATGAAACAATATCTTTTAAGTAACACCCATTTGTGAGAGAAAAATAAAATTCAGTGAAGTTTTTACCCTGTCATGAATTTGAGATATACACCTGCTCTTTACACAAAACTGCATTTACTCTACTTCATAGATAATTTAAAGGATTTTCAAGAGTAATTTTGAGTATTCCCATTTTTTATGGAAGACTTGAGTCATATATTATGACTGTCTTATATACTAGAATGGCCCTTCCTTTCCTTCTTCCTTTCAGTTGTCCCTCAGGCATTTAGCATAATTTCACTGGTCCCTTATCTGCTTAGCTGTTTATCAGGCTACTGATGGGTGAGCTAGTAAAAGCCTGAAGTTTGCTGTGGTCCAGAGCAGTAAGAGTAGTGTGCTTTGGAGATAATTGCTATGCTCAGAGAGTGGAAGTTTGAGGCAATAGAACAGTGCTATCCAAAAGAAATACTGTATAATGCAAGCTGCAAATGTGAGCACATTTTGCAATTTTTAAGTTTCTAGTAATTGCAGTTTTAAAAAATTAATAAAGGGTGAAATTAATTTTTATAATATATTTTATTATAGCCAAACTGTATCATTTCAACATGTAATCAATATGCAATTATTGATGAGATATGTAATGTTCTTGTTTTGGTCGTAAGTCTTCACTATCTGGTGTTTATTTGCGATTGAAAGCACAGCTCCAGTCACAGGAGCCACCTGTAGCGAATGTCCTTGATACTAGGCAGCACGGTATACACCAGGGCTTGGTGTAAAGGTGCCGTGGCAGTCACCATTCGATGGTACATTCACTTCACACTAGTGTAGCCTTGGTTATCAAGAGCTCTTGGGGAAGGTTGATGGGGTTTGCAGATAGTTTGTGGAGTGTTACCTCATTAAGCATTAAACTTCATTTGAATCATTTTTCATAGAAGTTCTCTAATTGTGTAAGCGTTTTTGTCTGCTGCCTTTTTCTTTCCTTTTTTAAAATTTTTTTTAGAAAAAATTTTAAAATAAGGGTGGAGTCTCACTGTTTTGCCCCAGAAGGCCTCAGATTCAATCTGCCTGCTTCAGTAACTGGGATCACAGGCATGTACCTCCACACCCAGATTTTTATCTGTCTCCTTAATCAGAGTATAACATAGCAGTTAAAAGTGTGAGATACAGTACCATACCTTTTGTTTCAAATCTGGTGTTGACACCAGCAGGTGATCTTAGATGAATACTTAAGCCCCATGTAATAAGGTTTTCTTGTGTGTAAAATGAGATAAAAACTATCTGAGTAGTTGTGAAAGTTAAATGAGTAAATACATTGCAGATTCTCAATAAATGTTCCTTTCTTCTGCTACTAAATATAAATACAACCCACTACTACTGTAATTAATACTAGTATTAGTTTAGCAGTAGCAGCAAAAGTCACCCTTTCTAGATGATTTGAATAATCGCACAATGCTATGATGCTCTGATGTCCTGCAGGCTTACAACAGAATTTAGGAACGTTTGACCTCACATTGTTTCCAGGCAGCTTTGTTATTTACATTGTCATATGTGCTTCGTGGTTCCCTTTTGCGTTGTCTACATGTACACCTGCACCTAATCTTCTCCCATTTCTATATTACCGCTTCTGCTTTATGTTCCTTAGTATCATCTCTGAGAATCATTTGCCTAAACAGCGTAAGCGGCCCTTCCCCTTCTGATGGCTCCCAGACTTGCTTCTGCGTGTCTGCATTGTAAGGTTTCACATTCTTTGACTGACTGGACACCCTGTCTGCTTTTTTGCTTTCCAGTCAGAAATATCTTTCTTCTTCTTCTCTTGATCCCCTGCTTAATCTATCTGATCATCCCCTTCCCTCAGCTTGGCAACTGCTAGCCTTTCATTGTCTCTCTAGTTTTACATTTCTTTGTTCAGAAAATATTTTTGAAGTCCTAGGCCATACGAATTGAGGATAAAGTGGAGAACAAGAGAAGTGTCATTGCTTCACTCAAAAAATTTACAGTGTGTTGGGAAAGAAGAAATTATCAAGTGTAATAGCACTTTGTGACTGGCTCATTTCACTTATCATTTGCATTCATTCATGCATTCTGCAAATATTTATTGAGTGTTTGCTATATCCCAGGCATTTCACTGAATGTATGGTGGTGAGTGGAACCAGACGTGGTCTCTCTTTTATGAATTCCACAGTCTAGTGAGGAAAGTGGGCAAATGACTAAAATTAATTCAAATAATGTTTGGTTGAAAGTGGAGTTAAGTGCTCTGACAGAAGGGAACAGCATTTGAGAGAGCCTAGCCTAGAAGGCAGGGAGAAATTCCGGGGGAAAGCTATAGCAGAGGCGCTTGAACATGCTGTTCCAGCAAATATAAAAGCACGGTAGCAACCAACCCCATGGCAGGAGGAATCACACTGTGCTCAGGGAGCAGGGAAGGCCACTGTGGCTGCAGCGCAAAGAGGGGCCGAGAAAGGAGTGGAATGAGACTGAGACATGCAAAGGGCCTCTGTGAGCCTGAGAGCAGTGGATAGGTTCTGGAAACATTCGTGAGGTAATATTCTCAGGACTCGAGAACAAATTGTGTCTGGGGCATGTGGGAAGGAATGGTGTCTAAGGTGACTCCCAGGATTCAGGCTTGCACACTTTGTGTGTTGTAGCACCTTTCATTGAATGGGGAGTATCAGCAATAGCAGAAGAGTGGGGTTTTCGATTTTGGTGCGTGAAGAGGGCAGCGTGAGTTTGGCCTTCTGCCTGTTAATCTGAGATGCTCTTGCTAGATCTCAAAATTTTCAAAGAGTCTTTTTTTTTTTTTTGTCTGTCTAGAGGTCAGAGGAAAGAGAGATGACCTGAAAAATGCAAATTTGGGAGTCATCTACCCAGAGATATTAATTGAAACCTCCAGCATGAATGCATGAAAAGAGATGGGCCCATAGTGGATGTTGATCTGTGTGGGTGTAGTGTTGAAATGGAGAGTCCTAGAAAATAAATAGGTTCAGAGTGGAGAGAGTGAAGAGTTTGGTTTTAAATGTAATGAAGGTTGAGATTACTTGAGATACAGCCAAGAGAAGTCTTATAAGCAGTAGCACAGATACTAGTTGGAAGTCTGGACCATGTCTGTATTACGGGTTTGTGTTTCCCAGCCCATAGCATGGTGCTTGACACATAGCAAATGTTCGATAAGTAGTTTGTGAAATGGATGAGACCTGGACTGAGACTGTCCGCCCTTGCCCTGTCAGTAGGCCCCTCGACAAGTGTCTACTGTATTAGTTTTATTACTGGGACAAAATACCTAACACCTGACACTTAAAGGAGGAGAGGTTTATTTTTGGCTCAGTTTCAGTAGGTTTAGTTCATGGTCAGCTGTCTTCAAGGGGGAAACTTCGTGGGGGAAAAAGACAGAATGCTACAGAAAGCTGCTCAGCTCATGGTATCCAGGAAGCAGAGAGTTGCAAGGGTCAAGAGCCCAAGAAGAAGAAGGGGCAGATAGAGTCCCCAAGGTCATGTACTGTGTGACCCACTTACTCTGACTAGGTCCCACCTCCTAATAGCCCATTCAGCTGTGAGCTCATCAAGGGATTAGCCCATTGTATGATTATAGGGTCCTCACAATCCAGTTGCTTCTTAATCTAGTCAACTTGACAATCAAGATTAACTGGCACATCTGCAGAGACAGGCTGCTGACTGAATGTCAGCCATTCAGTAAAACTCAGAGTTAGATGTTCTGTCCCTAGCGATGCATTTATTTCAATGGTAGATGCCAAGTATGGCCAACATGTCATTCATTGAGCTAGATAGAAAGAAAGCACTGCTTTATAGACGCCAGAGGCACTACACTGCTAGGTGATGCTTTAGTAGAGCAGAAGCAGTTGAGTGCATACTGTGTGCCACTATGTGCTAAGCACTTTAAATGTATTATCTTCTTCCTCACAACAGCTTTGTAAATTACAAGTAGGAATTTTTTTTTTTTTTTTAGCTAGAAAGAACCAGGATCAGGAAGTTAAGCAACTACTCAAGATCGTATATGTCCTTACCAAGTGACATAGGAACAAAAGAGAAGGATTTTTAAAAATGCTGAGGAAAGTTCCAGCAAGGGCCAGGTGTGGTGGCACACACCTGTAATCCCAGCACTCTGGAGGCTGAGGCAGGAGAATCACTGGGAGAGAGTTCAAGACCAACCTGGGCTACACAGCGAGTTCAAGACCAGCCTGAACTACATAGTGAGAACCTGTCTCAAAAAAACAAAAAAAGGAAGGAAGAAAAAAAACTCCAGCAAGTAGCAGAGTCGGTATTTGAACCTAGGTCTGCCTCCAGTTTCCCTTCTCTTGACAAGTATGCCATATAAAGAGATGGAGCTCTTCTGGTGAAAAGCACCAGGGACCATGTAAGAGTCCCCTTCTCCTTCCTCTGCTCCCTCTCTCCCTCCCTTTCCCCAGTCATGCACATGTTCTCTTCATTGTCCTAGACACTCTGCAGGGCACTGGGGATAAAAGGAGTCATAAAATATAGTTTATGGCTTCAAGTTTAACTGGTGGTTGACATAAACACCAGCTCACGCATCTTCCACTCCAGTGACCTTGAAGCTTCTGTTCCAGCGGGTATCTAGAATGCCACAGGGGCACTGAGAAGGGCTTTTCTGGTTCTGTCGGTAGGTGGGAGCCTGGGATGGGGGGTGCTGTCAGGGATGCCTCCCCAGGGGAACTGATGTTTGCACTCAACCTCAAGGATGGCTTGATGACTAGGGGCAGGGAGCTCCAGACTGAAGGACTTGAGCTGGTATACAACTTGCTGAGGGCACTGTAAACAGCAGGTGTGGCTGGAACCTAAGGTGTACTCTGGGGTGGCTGGAGATCGGCTGGAAGGCAGGGCCAAGTACAGTGGGAGGAGTCCTAGAGGCCAGGAGCTTTTGAAGTCTCTTTTAACTTCATTCTAAAGCTAATGAAAGGCATTAAGCATGATTACAGTGTCACATAGATGTTTCTGAAAGACCCTTCTGATAGCAGAATTGAAAGTAGTTGTTTGCAGAGTAAATTTGTAGTAGGCTTCATGAATCACTGAAATTGATGATTCTGCTAAGTGAGTTGGTTGAATGTGTCTCTAATTCGGAACAATACAAAGGAGGTGTTGTTGCTGGAACACAATAGCCGACACCCACGAGGTGGAGAGGTTTATTTTGGCTCACAGTGTGTAGAGGTTTCTGTCCGTGGCCAGCTGGCTCCAAAGCAGGGCAGCATGGCAGAGGGACATCACAGAGGACAAACAGCTCAAGGTATGCCAAACCACCCCCACAGTCCCACCGTACCACATCCAGCTATATACCCATCAGTGGACTAACCCAGCATCACACTCCCGTGAGCCAGTCACCTCCCAAAAGCCCCACCTGTGAGCACATGAGACATTGGGGGAGGGTGTAAACCGTAACAGGGGACTTCCCAGAAATACCAAAAATGATAGAATTAGCAATTAAGGATGCTAAAACAATTATAAACATGTTACACATGTTCAAGATAACAGAGCTCTGTAAATGAACATGATGAAGATATAAATAGAAAGTATTTTTCTACAAACCCAAGTGGTACTTCCAGTGATGAAAAGTATGATATCTAAAGTGAAAAGAATTACATTAGATGAGATTGGAAAAGAGCAGTGAATTTGAAGCCATTACAATAGAAATTATCCAAAAGGAGGTCAGACAGAACAGTATGAAGATTACTTCAATTTAGAAATTAGGGGGCATTTTGTCTTCAGGATTTCTGTACCAGAAAATTTAGACCTAACTATTTCAGAGTGAGGTTGCTGTGGCTTGGCAAACTTGCAGTGTTATTTATTGAGTTTTACTTTCCATTTCATGGGGGGTTGGGGGAAAAGATATTCGTGACAGTTTTAAGTTTTTTTCTGACTTCAGAGAGATTGACTTTGAGCCATACCCCTTAGGATCTTTTTCTTGCTAATGCCTGATACATCTTTAATTCTGTCATCACAGCAAACACCAAAGCCCAAGCAGTGAGCATTCTGGACATTTTAGAATCATGCACCCTTTCATTTTTCATTAAAAACAAAACAATGACTATTCATCTCTCTGGTCAGACATAAGTATATTTTGCATTTTCCAAAGATGAGTGAATTTTTATGTGTATGTAAATTAAACATGCCAGATCACACTTGGTGAATTCTGGATTGCTTCCTGGAATGCTTCTGAATTTTCATATATGAATTAAATGCCATCTATATATGGGCTACAGGCTTCTGTCACTTCATAAAAGCCATACCAGCCTTTAAATATAAAATGAATATTGGTGAACAATTCAATGAAGTAAATTTTCTAATGAAAAAATGTAACCTCATTTGATGACACAAATAGGTGAAATGTAGTTATTACTAAATTCAGATCCTCAGCCGGGCATGGTGGTGCACGCCTTTAATCCCAGCACTCAGGAGGCTGAGGTAGGAGGAGCATTGTGAGTTCGAGGCTGGCTTGGGCTACAACGCGAGCGCAAGGCCGGCCTGAGCTACACAGTGCGACCCTGCCTCAAAAAACCAGGGCTGGGAGTTTGACGCAGTGGCTTAAGCGCCTGTCTGACAGGCGTGAGGTTGTGAGTTCAATCCCCGGTGCTGCAAAAAAAAAAAAAATAAATAAAATAAATAAATAAATAAATAAATAAATAAATAAATAAATTTGGATCCTCATCTCCACTCGCTGCCTTCACCAAGGATCTCTTCTTGGCAACGGGCTCCATTTTGTATCCATGCATTGTTCAAACCTCTGATCCTCTTCGTTTCCAGGTCCCAGAAAGGAGCTGCTCCTTCCACTCCAACCCAAGGCTGAACTAAAATCTCTTCTTGTGACTCTGATTATTCTGTACTTGTTTATTAGTCTTTTGATCATTCTTCTCCCTGATAGTGAATCAAAAAACAAGAGTTTTAGGTTTCTCTACCTTGTGCTACTCACCATGCTTCAGCGTTATCAAAAACTTAAGACTAAATCTTAGCAAAATGAGAATCTTTTCATGCCAGACACTGTGCAGTGCATTAAGTTATTTAACCCTTATGAAACCCTGATGCAGCAGGTGTGATTATTTCCTCTGTAGTTCTAGAATCCGGTAGACACAGTGAATGCTTGGAAATTTAGGTATGTGGCCGAGGCAGGCATAGCTCAGGTCTGTACGGCAGATGATTCTGTGTGATGGGGGAGAGGTTTTCTTCCATTCCTTGTACTGCTCCATATTTCTAAGCTGCGTCTATTCCACATGTATTACCCTTATCAGAAACAAGTATTTTATAAAGAATATGAAAGTTATATATACTCAGTACATTTAGAAATTATAGAATATTAGAAAGAAAAAAGTATGCATGGTTTAAATGTAGGTATAACCCTGTCAACATTTTGTACTTCTATTTCTAATCTTTTTATATGTATGTCATAGAAAAATTTTACCTAGTTTTAATCATTCTTCACTTTCCAAGTTTGAAGCTAGCCTCTGCAACATAGCTAGATCCTGCCTCAAAATAAAATATGAAAAAGGGCTGGTGATACAGTTCGGCACTCCCTGGGTTCAGTCCCCACTACTGCCAAAAGGATGATAATACCAGTACTCATATCTTAATGGACTGTAAAAATTCCCATTTTATCCTGTCCTCTTCCTGTGCTGCCTTCTCCCTTTCTCGAACTACAGTCTTTGACTTGTGTACTACCCTGAAAACTCCATTTGGTTAAGGTATCATTATGACAAGCAAGAAACAAAAAAGAAACCTTGTTATGTCCCCTCTTCTCATTAGCACACATACCTCATTAATAATACCCTTTATGTTTTTTTGGTAGAGCTTCAGTCTACATAGTCATATAGTCATTTGTTTCACAAATATTGATAAATGCTTGCTATTTCTCTCTGCTGTAAGCATGAGGAGACAATAGAAGAATTCCTGTTCTTTAGGAGAATGTAGATGCATAAGCAGGGAAAAGAGCCAGGTGACAGTTTACACGTAGAAATAGTGACCGTGTGTTGTAAAATCAGAAAGGACACGCACTTGGGTTCGCAGAGATCCAAGTGATTCTGATAAGAAAATGGAACTCAAAGAAAGTTGGCCCCTTATTGGTTGGAGGTCGAGTCAGCAGATGTGACTACAAAAATTCTGTTTTTTCCTCTCAACAATGCCCTGTTTTACTTGTGTCCAGGTGCCCGTATTGTGGAATTCCTGACATAGGGACTAGAGCTCCCCATTTTTTTTCTCCCATTTCAAAATGCCACCAATTTGTGGTTTGAAATAAGAATTATGGAACAAAAGTAGGGAGACTTAAATTCTTTCTAGACTGTCTTTATCTCTGTTTAATTGGATAATCAATAATTTGCTACTGCTCTTTTCTAGGTCTCTATACCCATCTGTTAAAAAAAAAAGAGGTATTTCAGATAAATCTGTGTAAGCTCCTATTTTTATAAGTAACGTCATGATTTTTTCCTTCTCATCAAATGCCAAATGCGGCACTTCCATAGGAGTGTGGGTCCCCAAGCACCTTGGAACATCGTGACAGCCCGTGACTTTAGTAGAGGGCACTGAGCTCTGTCTCTTGCATGTCATCTAATCTTAAACAAGCTACTAACGCCATTGAGTCTCAGTTTTCTAATTCATAAGATACAAATACAAATAACTGATTCACAGAGTTGATGTAAAGATTCAGTGAGCCGACATACCTACTCTTTGCACAGTGTCTGGAATATAGCGTTCTATAAATATAGGCAGTGATACTATAGTGTTGTATAAGTACGAATTTGGAATCCCAAACAGTTTTATAAGTCAAAATACAGCAGTAGCTCTTTCTACTAATTGACTAATTGACTAAATGACTCCTTTAGAAAAGCATGAAGGAACCAGTAGGTCACACATTAAATATGTAATGTTAGTCATTATTTCCTCAGATTTTCAATTAAGGGATTGGAACACTGTCTGCTGATAAACTTTACTGATGATCCAGAAAAGATTTCCATTATTCCGTATAATATAGCAAGACATTCTTTTCCTTGCTGAGTTCCCATTGCCCAGGACAGGCAACCGCACAAGGTAGCCACTTTGCAAATGTTTTCCAATGAGTGACTTCACACTTTGTATTTAAGAACTAGAAGGAATAATAGCACTTGGCAGTGAACACTTTCTTTGCTTTCAGGTCTGAGCCTGTGAAATTAGTTGAAATTTTTTTGAGGGTATTTGAGGGCAGAATTCTTCTGATGTCAGTATTTGACTTTCTGTTTTGATCGGTAGACTTATTACTTGGCCTTGAACTTCTGTGATGCTGGGGAATCACAGACATTTCTCAGGTTGATTTACATGGTAACAAATAATCTGTGCTGTCTGTTGCTTGTCCCATCAATGTCTTCCCTCTCCATAAAATCCTAGAGGCTTAGCGACCCCAAGACTGGAGCGTGATGCATGTGTTAACTCCAGTTATAGATGTGTGTATCCGATGAGCTGTTCAGCATTGTTTTTTTGCTCTAATATGCACCCACAATTTAGGTATTGTAATGGTTTCCATTTTATTTTATTATTAATGTTACTGTACTTTTTTATATTTCTGTTATATTCTAAGCACTATGTGTATTATTTTGTGTAATTTTTACAATTGCTGAAGTAGGTAATTATACCCTTTTTGTGGACATGGAAATTGAAACTGAAACATATTTTCTGAAATTACTTGCCCATAAGCCATGGGACTGAGATTTGAACCCAAATCTTCCTGATCAAAAAGCTTTTAGCACTATACCATGACATTTTCATCATCTGAAGTACATTTCTCTGCTTCTATAATTATTTTATAGTCAATTTGGTACCCTGCTACAAAGATCCAAAAGTTTTCTATACTATTCAGAGATGAATTGTAGATTTTTTAACAGAATTGCAAATACATGAAATTTATAGTGACAAACATAGCCAGATTACTTTCTTGTTATCCATCCATTTAGCAAATTTACAGTTTCCATTAATTTTAATCTGTCTCAGTTACCTGTTTTCTATAATAAATATCTCCTAGTCATGACAGACTCACTGAGTATAGATCACCTGAAGTAGGCTCTCTCTCAATAAGCAGAGTTGCAGCTAAAGATTTGTGAATTAATTGAGAAAATTGCAAATCAGGTAGTCAGTGAAATAATTCATTGTCACATCCAATCAATAAACTTTGTAAATCAACTCATTTAATTCAAAAAATGATCTATATAGATCAAGCAACCAATTAAACAATTAGCATACACTTTGTAATTAATTAATTTAAGCATCAATCATGTAATTAAAACTCTTAAGTTTAAGCTACAGGATTTAGAAGTCTACTGCTTTCTGAACTATTAGATTATGCTTCCTAAACTGGGATACTTCTGAATGCTAGCAGATTTGCAGTTTCACAATTCAGCTTTGGAGCAGGGCATCTTAATGTGTTTAAGTTGATTTTAATTTTGAATTGTCTACATGCTAGGATAGTCTCCCACCTTTAGTAAATCACCTTTTTACTTTCCTCAAAGAAGAGAGTAGGAAGTGTATGTTGATTCTAGACTGGGGAAGGCTGGGAGTACTGACTGGGCATTCTGGGTCAAGAGCCCTAGGTGTCTGCATCAGGATAATCAGGCCATTTGCTTTTATTCGGCTAAGGATTGAAGTATTCAAAGTCAGATCCTGCCATGTGAGTTAGTTGCTCTTAAGGAAAACAGATGACTGATTCTGGTTGTCTTGCTTATTTCTCCTGAAAGATAGTGTCTTACTCCTACCCATTAATCAAAGGCCTCTAGCTCCCCCTAAATAGTTTTTCCATATATTTATAGTTTTATTATGTCTAATTATAATTGATATAGTACTTACTTTTTTCCCCTACTGTACTGTTTCTGTGCCTTTAGGGATGGTATTAAATCTCAACTTTGATCTCTGGGATTGTGTTCTGCATCCTATCCACAGCAGGTACTCAGTAAATATTGAAAGAAGATCTCTATGATCAGTATCACTTAATTTTAAAAAATCTATGTAGAGCTAGACTTGTTGGTGCACACTTGTAATCCCAGCTTTCTGGGAGGCTGAGGCAGGAGAATCGCAAGTTCAGGCCCCTCTTGGCAATTTAGCAACTGAGACCTTGTCTCTAAATAAAAAAGGACTGGGGAAACGACTCAGTGGAAAGGCTCTGTATTCAATCCTCAGCACCACAAAAACAAACAACTATTTAGGTCAAGCAGCCAATTAAACAATTGGCATACGCCATTTCAACTGTTTTTCCTTCTTTGCCGTGTTTTCTCCCTGTTCCTTGAAGTAGGATTTGGAGGTTCTGTCATAGGCTTGGGGTGCAGATCAGCACTGCTCTTCGTTTGCTTGCTGTACAGAATACCTTCTGTTACCTTTCTGCCCTCCTTGCCTTGACGTTCACTCACCGTGTTGGTTTTCCTTTCAGTGACAATGTCAGTGCCTACTGCCTGCATATTGCTGAGGATGATGGGGAGGTGGACACTGATTTCCCTCCGCTGGATTCCAACGAGCCCATTCATAAGTTTGGCTTCAGTACTTTGGCCCTGGTTGAAAAGTATTCATCTCCTGGTCTGACATCCAAAGAGTCGCTCTTTGTTCGAATGTGAGTACTGACTCTTGTTATTTATCTCAGTATGTTGGTTGTCCTTACCTTCCAGCATTTCAGATCTGATCTTGTTTGTTCATCAAATGAATGTAGTTGCTCTCTAGAGAGTCCACATATAATGATTACTTCCAGAGAGATGTTGGGGACAACATTTGCATTGTTATTTCATGCCTTTGTGCCTGCACTACAAACAGCCTGCTTTGCAGTAGCAAATTGGATAAGGTAGATCTTTGAATGTCATATCTACAAATAGGCCTCTGGAAACACTGGTGCACTTGGAGCCTGGAAAGCAAAATTTGTAGATTTTCCTCCTTCAAGGAATTCAAGCTAAATGAAAATGTTCATTGTGGCCACTTCTCTCTTGTGACTTAAAATACCTTTCTCTACAATTGTGTTCAGATCAAATTTGATTTTTCCTCTCAATTGCCTGCCTTAAACTGAGCAGATGTTCTTAACCTTTTCTATCCCTTTGCCAGTCTGGTAAAGCCTATAAAAACCCTTCTCCGAAAAGTGTTTAACTGCATAAAATAAAATTTACTAGAATGTAAAAGAATTCAGTTATATTTCAAGTCATCACATTATTAAACGTGATGTAGCAACACATGTGGCTTTATGAATAGAGTAAATAACAAGACCCAGCTGTAGTTCTGACCATAACTCTGGAAATCTGTTGTTTCAAGGTGGTGGTGAGTATAAGTGGTGTTTGAGAAATCTGTACTAACTGTAATGTGCTGTGTTGTTAGCTAGGATTTCTATTCATGACAATCACTGACAGTGCTAATACATACTATGTGATTTCTTGCCTCTGCGTGTAATTCAAGGAAAGGCTACATATCAAACTTAGTGAAGATAGAAATGTAGTTTCTGTCTCTTGAGGTCTACAGACACACTGAGTGCCATGGTTGAGGGGAAGCCGGAATACTCAGGCTTCTCACTAACCTAAGTGCTTCTAAGGGAGGGCTCCGCAGCCCTTCTCTTGGCCATCTCCTGGGAACAATAGCGATCCCTTTGGCACCCCCTGCTGTTAGGAATCGGCACATTCACTGTCCTAAAGGATTGCTCAGAGGACTTTATCCTTGTCTTTCAAGCATTCAGCCTTTGTTTGAGGTTTTTTTTTAAACTGACAACAGGTTATATTACATATGACACATAAGTATTTTGGGTCTCTCTACTTTTGAGCAGAGAAAGAGCACCGAGTGTCTCGGGTGGACTGGGAAGCCCCTTTAAGCTTTCACAATGGCCATTTCATTCCTATTCTGAGATCAAGTTTGGTGTATATAACAGCAAATTTCCCCCACTTCTTCACTCCCAAGGCACCAAAACAACTTTATAGTGTATTGAAAAGAATTTAAAACTTATTCAGTGATTCCTGGAGTTCAGTAGTGTGAATTTACGGCACGCATGCCATGGCGGGCACACAGAGCCCTCGCACACAGCAGCAAGTGAGCCGAGCTGCCCGAGCGGCAGGGCATCAGATAAGAGTTGTTTTTTCTAAACTAAAACCTCAGTATTCAGGTTTGATTTGAGTGTTGCCACTTTGCAATAAATAAGTGGATTTGGGGTTGCAGTTGGGATACTTGGTCTCTAAAAGGTTCGCCATCACTGCGCTAGCGAATTGTATCTGTTTTCAGTTTTGTATAATCATTTCTGTAAGAGTATAGACTATAGTCTCATTCCTAGTATACATTTTACATTATTTTTATTAATTTTACAAATATTTCAATATTTGTTCTTAATTTCTATAGTCGGTTATATGCCAGGGATCTAGACAGAGATCTAACTCTTCACTCTTGGGGTATTACTGTCCATGGGAGAGGGTTTTTGAATAAATCATTAAAATGCAATAAGCAATGTAAAATAAAATACATAGGGTCCAGTGGAAGAATATCACAGAATATTTTGGTTATTTCCTTGTTTGGATTTTAATAATTAATTATGTAATAAGAGCCATTATCTGTAGACCTTTCATTTCTGTTGAATAACTTCCTTAGGATCATTTCCTGTGAGTAGAGTTATTAGTCAGAGAGTAGGAACTTCTGTGGACTCTCCATGACCCCTAACATGTTGGGAAGTCAACCCCAAGCCTCATGCATGTTAGGTAGGCATTCTCCCACTGAACTACATCCCCGGCCCAACAAGACTCTCATATTTTATTGACAAATAAAATGTACCCGCTTATTGAGACCCTTTCTCTTTTTTTATTTTTTATTTATTTATTTTATTTTTATTTTTGAGAGAGTGTTGCTATGTAGTGCAGGCTGGCCTTGAACTCACAGTGATCCTTTTGCCTCAGCCTCCTGAGTGCTGGGTTTACAGGCATGTGCCACCACACCTGGCAAGACCCTTTCTCAAAAAAAATAAAAAAAGAAAAAAGAAAAAGAGAAAAGTACCAATTTATAATGCTACCAGCAGAACTCATAAAACCATTTCAGTCTTACCATCACGAGGTATTGCTGTAAGAATTTCTGCTTGGAAAGATGTATATAAGCCAGGCACAGTGGCACATGCCTATAACCCTCACAGAAAGCTGAGGCAGATGGGTTGCAATGGTTTGAGGCCAGTCCAGGTTACATAATGAGTTCAAAGCCAGCCTAGACTAAGTAGCCAGACCCTATCTCAAAAACAAAAAAATGCCATAAAAAGAGATGGATACCAGGGTTGGGTATGTAGCCAGCGACCGAGTGCCTGCTTAGTTATGTGCAAGGTCCTGGGTTTGTTCCCCCAGCACTGTAAAACAAAGAAAAAAGGGAGGCATATAATAACATTTTAATAG
Organism: Dasyprocta punctata; assembly: GCA_004363535.1. NCBI lineage: Eukaryota > Metazoa > Chordata > Mammalia > Rodentia > Dasyproctidae > Dasyprocta > Dasyprocta punctata. Next base: position 2,174 of record RJWM01004968.1, on the reverse strand, counting down.
TTTTTACTTGCATTTTACTAATTATTCATAAGTAATTAGAAGAATATTAACATATGCCTATTGTAGTCTTTTGAATCAAAAATGTTTTTTGAGGCAAGAGCCTTTGAGGCGGTGATTTTTGGGGCTTAGGCAGAAATGCCTTCCCAGGAGCAGCATCTGAGGCTCATGTCTTAGACTCCAGGGCATGGCTGTGGAGGTGAAGGAGAGGAAGCCGAGAGCAGCAGCTGCTTTCAACTCGGTCCTCTTTCCTTTCTCCTGAATTATCGCACCCCCACACTTCCACTCCCAAACATACACTCCAGTCAATCTTTTTTTATTTTAAAGTTCAAGAGAGTTTATTTGACATGTCTGAGATGTTTCTAAAAACATAAGGTGAAGTGAAATCTTTATATGTGAGCATTTAGAACAAAAGTGTCAATAAATTTTTTTGTTTCTTCTTCTCATCTGCTGAAATAGTACAGATTACTAACCATTTGCTCTATGTGTATTTTCTTGGTTCAGCAACCTCTCACCCACCTTTCTGGTGTGTATTCCAAGCTAGAAGAGCTTCTGCAGATGCAGGACAGAGAGACCTTCAGGAGACTTCAGGAATTGTCCATTGTTTCAGAGAGGAAATCCAGCAAAGTTGAAGCCCTGGGTCACTCTTCTTCATGTCCCCATTTCCTCCTTTCATCTTTGTACCTGTAGACCAGAGACAGAAACTAGCTGGGAAAACACTGAGCTGAAGCAAAGATGGAATTTGACTATGAGTGAACAAATACTGAGGGTCAGCTATGCATGTCACCTCATTTAATCTCGGAATAGCCCAGTTTTTATTACGACCAATTTAGAAACGTGCAAGCTGAGCTGAGCAGTATTGTTCTCAGGCCCAGAGTTGACTCCATACCTGATGTTAAAAGTTCATGGCCTTCCAGCACACTGATAAGAAGTGTGAGTGGGGGAATCTAGTGTTGGTTTAGTTGTCAGGTGAATCCCCCTATCTGAAAACTGACGTTCAGCCACTACCAGAGTGCAGTAGGTAAGAGCATGGTGGCCTTTGGAGCCAGCTTGCTTGAGTGCTGATCCTGTCTTGTGTTTACTAATGTGTGTAATCCTGTTTTTATGACTCAGCTATTTGGTAGTGATAATAATACCTTGCAGATCAGTTGTGAGGACTGAATGTAAAGCACTTAGAACAGTGCAGGTATGGGTAATATCATCTTAAGTGTTAGGTGCTGTTAATTGTTTTTCTTCATAAGATAACCCTCTGAATCCAAGAATGGAATCATCTGTACCCTATGACACCCACTATAGCTTCATTGCCATCACAGGTGTGCCATAGAGGTTTCTGGAATGGGTGACTGATTAGATTTCTTGGCTGCTTCCACAGTTTTCTACTTCTCCTACTTACCGTTTTATCACAGAGGAGGGGCAGGATTTGGGTGGATATTACTCAACTGGACTGAAAAAGGTAAACTGGAATAACTTTCACTGAACATGGGTGGGTATGATAGACATTGGGGATCTATAGATGTTAAAATTAGTCCCTTTATGAACAGACATCTCAAAGATAGAAGCCAAACCATTTCAAGACTGGGATGGCACAGATAAATCTCTGCATCCTTAGCGCCCAGCACGGGCTTCATTGAGCAGGGATTAGTGACTTGTCAGGTGTCTGGGCTGCCAGGAGGACCCTGGGCCCACCACTTTGTCTCACCTTGTTTTCTGAGCTCTCTTAACTTCTTCCTTGGCTTCCGAATACCAGGGAAGCCTCGGTTGCCTTCTGGCTTTGGCCCTCACAGCATCTACTGCTGAGGCTCCAGTATATTGTGATTCCCTCCAGACCAGGCAGCACTTTGAACTTTGGCAAACCTGGGTCTCAGTTTCACTACTAACTTGCTACATGACTTTAGGCAACTTTGCTTACCTTTGTGAGCCTTAGTTTCCTCCTCTCTAACATGCAGACAATAGGAATTTTCTTAAATGTAAGTAATGTACAAAGCTCTTTTAGAAGAAAATAAATTCTCCTTAATGCAGCTTCAACATTAAGCCTCTGTGTTTCCTCAAATTACTTTTATTATAATGCTGGTTGTATACATACAAATGTAAAGTTTGAGCTATGAAGTTCTATAGTGTTCTAGCTATAAAGTCCATTTTTTTATACAACCTGAACAAAATTAAAAATTAAATACAAG